>LKNJ01000983.1:49491-114110 GCA_002120245.1 Maccullochella peelii
GCTGTGTATGTAGGGGTGCTTTGTAGCCTTTTTTTTTTTCCTCCTTCCACTCTGCATTCTGCCCTGCTAAGGAGGCAGCTGTTTCATCAGCAGTCTGTCCGTGAGGGCGAGTTGGAAATGGATGCCTGCATCAGATGGGCTGGACATGTTTTGTATGATCATATACCCCCCTCTGCATCACATCATCTCTGTATGCACTCCCTTGTGCCTCACAAATAGCATCTTTATTGATGGGGAGGTGTTAGAATAAATGGTGGCATTTGTACGGGCCTTGCGTGTGTGTGTGTGTGTTTCAGTCCTGGAGAGAAATGCAGCAGCTGCAGTGGCAACACTGGAACAAAAAAGAAGCAATGCTATTCTGGGTCTGTAGACCCGAGGCTGATGGATGGATCAGAGCTGTATATGCTGTGGATGGGGGGTGATGGATGGTTAATATGCTGATGGATGCTCTTTTGTTATCTCTGCACTGCCTCACTTATTGCCTTTCTAGGGAGGATTTCATGAAGAAATGGCTTTTATTTCCATTTCTGTTTTTTAATGATCACACACACACACACACACACACACACACACACACACAGCAGAGACGTGCCTCTGTCTCCTGGCTTTAACATGGATGTGTGTAGCGGTTTCATGGCGGCTGTAGTGACAGGGAGATATACAACATCTGGTCACCTGACTTCGTTGGGGATCGGAGTGGGGGCGGGGGCCGGTCCTGTGAAAGCTGAGCTATTCTGCCTCGGATTCTCCCACAGCCATCGCTGGTGGAGGAGGATGGAAAAATTGGCTACGGTACGAGCTGAATGTGTGTCTCCTCATCACCTCTGCTCATTTACATTGTGGTGTCAGAGCTGTCAGAGGGAGGGAGAGATTCATCTCCCGGGAAGCGCAGTCATCCTCTGGTTTGTGAGGAGCAGGGCCTGATGGGAGACCTGTTGTCTGGCTGTCGTGTGAAAGAGGGATGTTAGGGAGTCATGTCCCTGATCGAGGGAGGGTGAGATGATTGTAGAGGGGAATTGGGGGATGGGATACTCAAGGTGCTTCTCCCTTCAAACATTGATTATATTATATCATTATAACACTGTTATATTGATATAGATGTGATACATGCCCTTCCATTCACCACTAATCTATCTGTGCAGACATCCAACACCATGACTGCACTCCATTCTTATTTCACTGTCTTCATCCAAGGGTTTGTGTTGTGTTCACTGCTATCTTTTTGCATGGAAATAGTAAGTGGCTAAAACATAAACTGCCATGGCCACTCCTTTGTCCTTTATCAGTTCAATAACATAATTTGATGATTTAATGTGTAGTTTCTAACTGAATTCATTGGGAAATGTGCCAGTGCATAAAATAGTTTGTGCCAGTACAACACATTACACAGCATTGGGCATGGCAGAGAAGACACCAGGCCTACAGTAGTAATTGAATGCAGTGTCTCAATCAGAAGGCAGAGAGATAATCAGACAGAGATGCTGTGATATACTATTAGAGTAGAAGTGTTTGGTATGTATACATCCTGCTGTTCAACAGATCTGTGAGACTGTTGCTGGATAATTGGCCTCTGTTCTGGGTCTTAGACACTGTGCTCCATATGCCACAAGCATTATATATTCATCACACCTTTATCTAGGTCTGTTACAGGAAAATGTATGATTAATAGCTCTGTATGTTGTATGTGTATATGGGTCTGGGTAGAGCTGCTTACCATCAGTTGAAAGTATTCTTTTAGGCCTTTGTCTCTGTGGTAGGTTACGTGCACCTCATGAAAATTTAATATTTGTAAAGAAAGCTCACAGACATAAGCCGTTGCCAGTGAAAAGGTGGTAATGTGTCTGGTCTATACTGTGCATGTGCGTTGTGTTTTACTAAAAATAAAAGTAAAACTGCTCCCTAAAGTGTACTGTTTATAGTGTAAACTTGAATTGTGTGGGCAAAATCTAAGCTTATTGGGACTTGGCTTTTTATGCAAGTGTTTTCACAACTGACCCTTGTCATCAACTAGCATAACCAAAACTAGCCTTACTTTTATTTTTGTTCCTCATATCATTTCCGTGAACACCTATCATTAGATAGAATTACCTTGCAAGATTGAAAGGAGGGAAACATGGAGAGAAAACCATTTACTAAATCATCACAGCAAATAGATACAAAAGACACATTTAGATTGTTATTTACAGTATTTTTTAAAGGATTGCACTGTAATAAATACGAGTGTGGCTTTTCCTGTGTCACCAAAGAAATGTGGCATTGTGCGTAAATAATGAATTATTTTATTCTAGCATGATTTGTCATGCAAGTATTTAGTGTAATACTAGAAAAGACCTGTTGTGGAGCCGACCAGGACCTCCTTATCTCATAGCCACTTATATATACTAGATAAATATACAAATATTTTCCTTTGTTTTATTTATGTTTTTAATATGAGCATCTGTGTGACCACAGTGACATGGTTAATATCTAGCATAAATTGTCCTGCACCTTTATTTAACATAGTCGCAGACAACAAATGATAGAAGCAGAACTTTATTTGTGCACTGAAGCAATGCGAAACATTTCTTTTTTCAGTGTGTCTGCCTGTATGTCTCCATGGCTTAGTGTGCAGTTCTGGGCTTCCCCATGCTTTCCACTGCTCAGTGTAACCCAACACACACAGCTTCTCTTACCTCACCTCAGCTAACAAAAGCAGTAGACACAGAACCTCATCTTGGCTTGTAGCCTGCTAACTGGGCTGCCTGAAATATGATAGCAGGACACACAACACATACAAGTAGGCCTCCATCTGTTGAGGACTTAGTCTGGATGAGTTATGCTGCTATTGTTCAGTGTAGTTATCGCTTAGGACTCTTGTTGACAGTTTATAAATGTGCAGTGGCCTCATGTGGGGTGTTTGTGTGTGTGTTTAAGGGCACAGCTCTCTAAAGCGGAGCAGTAGTTTTGTGGTAGGTGTGTCAGAGCTACAGTCTGTGTGTTGTGGATTAGCATGTAGGATTGGAAGCCATCTGGCCATTTTGTTTCAGGTAGGGGAGGGGGAGTAAGTGAGAGAGATGGATGGAGAGAGACAGGGAGAGAGAGAGAGAGACAGAGGAAACACTCACACACTGACACATTGACACAGCTCCCTCCATAATCTCCCTACTTGATGTCTGTTGCTACTTAGAATAAGGTTGCCTGTCTGTGTGTTGGTGCCTGTGTGTGTGTGTGTTTATGTGTCTCTCTGGGCACTTATCTGTTTGTTACAAAGATAGTCCTCCTGTGACTTATACTGTTTCTGGTGTATGAAGCACAAATTGCAAATATGGCTTCAAGATAGTCCGAGCAATATCTTGGGGAAGATTAAAGATTCCAGATTGTAAGAGGTGTTTACAGTAAGCTTTTACAGTAAGGTGACGCAATGGGTGAAGACATCCCAGATGGGTAGAAAGTGTAGAGAATAAAAAGGATGAAGTGTTACAGAGGAGGAAAGGGGTTCAGGGGGGTTTAAGAGATTAACAAGTTTCACTGGGTCAAGAGTTTGCAGAGAGTTGCAGAGGGGCATCTGAACATGAATTTGTTTGAAGATTAACAGGCTGCAGAGAGTAAAATGTTGGAGGCCACTATCAAGTGGAAAGAGTTTTCAGAGAATGAAAAGACTGCAGATGTCCTCAGATGTGGTTCAAAAGGTGACTGTTTATTCTATAAGAAGACTTGTCCTCTTGTGGATTTCCATTCTGTTTTGTATGTGCTGTATTTCCTGAGGTGAGACCTACACATATGCTCCAGCTACTATATCTATATTAAACGTTTAGGGAGACTTTCATTTAAACAAGCCTCGTGTTTGATTAAGATTTGTCAAGGACACTAAACAATTATGCTCACAAAATTAAGTTGAATTACTGAGAAAAAAACCCAGGCACAGTTTTGATGCAAAATTATAGAAAAGCTGTAGCCATGACCACATGATCCAAGACTCCAGGTAGAAGGGAATTACTCATCTGTCACAAATAAATAACACCTTTGAACAGAAGGATCATCCAGACTGTTGTCACACTGCCTCCAATTATTTTCTCAGCTGCATAGAGGTGCATTTATACCAACTATGGCAACACAATGCCTCCCAGTTGATTCACTTGTTGACACAAATGTTAGTGTTTGTCTATGCAAAACTGTAATGCATTGGCAGGGGAGAGGTTATCAAAATGAAATGCATGGCTTGTTGTTATATTGTAGAACACGACGCAGAGCCAGGCTTTGTAGATATAGAGACACATTGGAGACACACATACATGAAGGATTTTACACTTCACATGATCTCAAAATAATATATTAACTGACCTATATATGGAAAAAATACTGTAGAGAGGGACAGCATATACATACCTACAAGCTGTTTTCACTCTCTCCATGTTCCCTAACAATGGGTGCGTTTTAACCCTTTCAACTTGACTCAGAGCAGGTGCACCGGCTGGCATTGCAGGAGGGAATCCAACCTCCAGCTAGCCCTCAGACATGCCCACCCATGCCACACTAATGCAAAAAAAACAAAACACTTTGGTACCTTAAAGTGGACAGTACAAGATCAGCCTTACCTGTTCTTGGTGCTCACATCTTTGTTTAGCACAAACGCAATAACTCAAAGCATCTCTTTTGGAGTAAGAAACCAAAGTATAGTGACAGTAAAAGAGGGTTAGTAGCCTGTTAGCCGTAGGTTTGCTTAGTTTTTGATTATATGAAACCAAACCTAGTAGGCCTGTCTGACTGCTTTATCAAGTTCAAGGTAATTATGAAATTAAAATTCTACAGTATAATATATGAAAGTCAGAGATGCTTATAATGAGTGTCAGTCAAGAATGTGTCAGTGTGAAGGACGGTCGAATCACCTACAAGGCACCATCTTGAAAACTGATATATTGTATGGCTCGTTAGTTACAGGGTATTCATTTCATTCATGTATTTATGGGTTGCAGCCATCAACATGGGGCATAACTATATGGTTTACTTGCAACATAAAAATTGTGTGAAATATTCAAGGTTTTGGGCATCCCTGTGCAACCCTGCCTAGTGGTCCAAGACGCATTATTTGTAACTGCAGTGTCTTCTGTCTGATTCTTCTGCTGGTTCCTGTAAGTCTCCTCGACCAACTTTTAAATAAAGGCAAAATGTCATAAAAAAGTTATTCAAGACATTGAGTTGGTGACATAAACCACGGAGGCAAGCCAACATTGACCACAAACGTCTGCATCCTTCTTGTATCTTTGTTTTGGACCCGAATACATGCCAATTAATGATTACAATTTCTGAAATGAATGAAGGTTAAGAGTAGAACAGTAATGCAAAAATACTACTTCCAAATACTTCATATTTCAAGATGGACTATCAAATGTGACTGAAAATAAGGCAGCTCATTCTGTCAGGGAGAATAGTGAAACTTTCATAATGTACTAGTATAATGAATTGGCTCTGTCAGGCAGGAAATGCCTATCAGAATAAACTAACAGTTATAGAAATTTGCTTTGAATAAAATTTAGGCCTTTCTGTTAGGAAGGAATAATCTCTCAAAACAGACAATGAGCTTAAATATAAGGTAGCTAATTTTATTAAATTTTTAATAGCTTTCATCCACTTGACAAAATGAGCTACTATATTTTAGTCCATTTTCATAGGAGTTTCCCACCTGACAGAATCAACTGCCTCACTTTATAGCACTTGTATTCTACCGGTAACTCATCCAGAGAGAGCAGCTCAAACTGTCAGAACATGGTGCACCGCAGGTTTGTCAACTGACTGTTCAATAGTTTTATGTCATGCTTTTAATTTAATGTTGTTTACTTCTGCTGCCGACACGTCGTTATCAGAAAAGTTATTAAATTACCTCAGAAAACACCTACCAAAAGTATTATTTTGAGATGTGATACAAAATACTGTTGAAAATGAGAAAAGCAACATAACAGGTTTAATGTAGCCAAAAGTGTGTGTGTGTGGGTCTGTCTGTCTGTGCATACATGTGCATGTGTGGATATGAGAGAGCAGCACTAGGGGGTGGTTCACCCAAACTAAATATTAAATGACAGAGCGAGTTCTCAAGGGGAGTTTGGGAAAGGATGATGCCTGGTAAAATGAGAGTCAAGGTGGACTGCAGGCTGTGGTGAATAAATGGGTCTTGAGTGTAGACTAACCTGTTTTTTTCTGCTTTGTTTTGAATATGAGCAGCGTTATCCCACAGCCTGGGAGCAGAGGGTTAGTTAATAGAAAGTAAGTCAACCAGGGAGACATTGTGTGGTAAGACTGAGTATTTTGAATCTAGAGAGATTTAGTGTGACTTTTATCATCATGCTTTTTCAATCTCATTAGTGTTGTTGCTGATTAGCATTGGATAAGATCAATGTAGAAATTTAACAGCAAAACGAAAGGTGCATTGCAGTAATCTAATTTAGATTAATGTGTAATCTTGACATGGATTGCAGGAAAAACAACATCTCAACTCAATTTGTCTTCTATATTTATATCCACAACTGCTGTGTGACCCAGTTTTATTTGCATGGAAATAGAACAGTAATAGAATAAACATATAAGGTGAAAAAAGTCACCAGTAAGCTATAATAACACTGGGTTATCTGGAGTTTTCTACACAATCCATAGAAAAACAACAGCCATGATCAAGTGAAACAAGATCAGACACAGACATCTGGCCAGTGGCTAATAATAGATCACTGGTTACTAATTAGAGATGCTTATGCACTTTGCTGTGTGTAAAATAGGATCATAACGATTGCTTGAATGCGTGTGTGAGTGTTTGTTGTCAGGTTCTGTCTTAGTAAAAATAATCTTGATGGGATAATACACTGTATGTGAATCAACACTTTTCCAGATCTCCGAGGGACAATAGGTCAGTGTGAATGGACATTTAAGGTGGAAGAGCAGCTATTGCATCCATTTAGGTTTACCTTTGATATTGTGTGATCGTGCTCTAGTTAGCATGTTTATAACAACACAATTAAAAGATGTTCGTGTTCAACATTTTCATGGCCTTCTCCCAAGGCATGTGTATCAGCTAAAAATAGAAGTTGGAAGAAAAAGTTTGATTTTGACATTTTTGTTGAGTAATGATTCTACTGCTGAGAAGCAATTAACACACGATGAAAGAAACAATTTCACAAATTATGAATGGTGACAACAACTGAATCAATATTTATAAATATGTAATGAGGCTTTTATCAAGCTCTTGTTCAAGCATCATTAATATGTTATTGAGTTTATATTAATTGTTGCCCTGTATATAGATGTACTTTTGTACTTACAGTGAACTCAGCAATATTTATGCAGGAGTGTAAACTTACACACCCCTGTCTCACCTGCCACTTGTTATAAGCAAACTGAAGAGGTAGCTGTGACTTGTCCCTTTCATGAACCAAATGTTGGCAGCTGTATGCAAAGTAGAGTTACTGAGTTTTACAGGAGGGGGACTGAACCAAAGAGGTGGATCCTCATCAGGCAAAAGCTGATATGTCAAACTTTTTATAGCACAGTAACCAAGTCACAGTCATTAATGTATGCAACCGCAGCCAGCTGCATTTTGATGTTTTGGAAATTCCAGGTTCAATGTATGTTTTTTGTGTTGGCTTCACAATGTCAAATTTCAGCCCTTTTCGTCACAAATCTACTGATTAATCATCAAACTGCATCGTTACTCACAGATAAAGTCACCTGGATTTCTAATATTGACTTTATCTGTGCAAAGAAAGGGATTAAACAGACGACATATACCGTGTTAATTAATGAGCTTTAGAGGTGCTGGTAGGCGGATTTAGTTACCTTTGGACAGAGCCAGGCCAGCTGTTTCCACCTGTTTCCAGTCCTTGTCCGAGGCTAAGCTAACGGGCTGCTGGTAGTAGTTTCATATTTTCCATACTGATATGAGGGTGGTATCGATCTTCTAATCTAACTCTCCGCAAGAGAGCAAATAAACATCAAACTAACACTTCAACATTTAAAGCCCAAATCGTGTTGCCAGACAACAATGTTGATAGTGGATGATTCTGCAAAATCCCGGATTACGTTTATGTTTTTAACATTCAATGCCAAAGTTTTTGAAATTCTTTCTTTCTACAATATCTGCACATGACAACTATGGTTTGGTTTGGTAAAGATTGTGGTTATGGTTTTTAAAAAAAAGTGAACATTGAGGTCTGTGACTGGAGGTGAACTCTGGTACATGCCCATGTAAAACCAGTCCCAGGGACGCTGGACTCAAAAGTCCATAGAAGTAATGAATTTTCAGGAAAATGCTACAAAATATCTATTAAATAACATAATAACCATCACGTGTCAATGCTTAGACAAATAACATTATGTGACCATTTTGCCTCATGTTCAATTTTTCTAAAAATTAGATTAGATGATTTCCTTCAAGATGCTGTGGCATGTTTGGCCACATGAGGTTTTGATCTTGTGACCATAAATTATACTCATGCCCCTTTCAAAGGGGGTTTTAACAGAATTGAACTACTGCACCAAACTCCTCCTCCTCCTCCCCCAACCTTCATTTGAAATAAAAGGGGGAGGCACCGCATGGCATCTTCACTATGACTTTGTGTATTTTATTCAGACCTTGAGAGGCCAACCATGTGAGAGAGGAGCGTTTGTGCAGTAACGTTGACATCTGTGTGTCGTCGGCCTCCAGTGCTTTAATGTCTGGATGAAGTGTGTGTATGTTTTCCTGTGTTTTTCAGGTTTTCTTTGTGTTGGTGTGTGTCAAGTGAACTGGTCTTGACTTTCTTTGCTCTTACTAACAGTGGAATAGGCGAACTTTTCTGACTCAGTGTTTAAAAACACTCTACAGTGGCCTGTAAAACTACTGTATGGACAGCACCAAGATAAGGGAGATAACAATGGTAAACTGCAGCTCTGGAGTGTCCCCCCTTCCTCCTTATCCCTTGAATGTCCTCTAGCTGTCCATCTCATCCAAGTAATCAGCATCCTTCAAAGAAGCACAGCCAAAGCTAAAGCCAAGTCAAACAGAGAGCGTGTCCTAATCAGGGGCATGAAGAGCCGGGCTTATGGAGCCCTCCCCCCACTGCGGGGCCATTACTGGGCTGCCATGGCCTCAAGATTAGAGCTGCATCCTGTGTTAGCCATTCAAATTCAGCATTAATGTTTGAAAGAGCAGAGAAAATGCCTGCTCTTCGTGGATAGATTAATATTTTATGGGAGAGAAATGTGAAAACATCCCCAGCAATATCTGAGTTGAGCTGGTGTGTCTGTGGTGCTTGTGTGTGTGTGTTTTTTAGACACTCATATATCGCTGTCTAAACATTACGTCCTACCAAAGCAAGCAGAATGAGTTTTGGTTGTGTAATTTCTGACAAATTAGCATATTGTGGATCAGTGTTACTGCTGCATTTTTGCTGTTTTACATTTGGACAGAAATTGGTCTCTTAATGATCTTTTCTTCTCCTTGTCTGCTGAAATAGTTCAGTCTCATAAAATAATATCTTCAGTATCAGGCAAAAGGCAGACATGGAGTTGATTTATAACGTTGAGAGACGAGCCTATGTGTGTTTCAGAAATAGGAGCTGCTTGTTTCAGGGACAGTGCACTCGCTGACTGCTTGCCTGCCTGTCAATCTGCACAGTAAATAGGTCAGTGTTTTATGTGAGTGAAGAATCAGTAATGTCTGGATCTCCATGAATCTGCCATCTTTAGCCGTCTGACCGCTAGGCAGAGCCAACAGTCAGGTGATTAGCCAAATAGCCACACAGCAGTGAGGACCAGAGTTTGAGATTTGTAATATATAAAATCATATGGTTGCTTGTGGTGTATTCGTCAGCTGGTGGCACAGATTCCCGCTGCTGCCTGACATAGAAATGACCAAACTCAGACGCTGAAGAGTTTTTCAGATACATAATTCATCCACACTGCTCTCCAATGGCAGTTGGTTACTGAAATTATCATATTTATGAGCATGCGCCATACATTGTTTTATTTAAGTGTATTCTGTGTTACATGCTCCCAAAGAGGACAGGAGTATTGATGAAGCAAAGGCGCACAGTATGATTCACGCACTCAAGAAAATATAAATTTTATGTTTAAAAGGTTCAAAACCTCCTGTCACCTCGTCATTATTCGATGTTGCAGCCATTGATTTTTTTCCTCTGTATTTGCTGACCAGATAGTGACCTGATTGATTAGATCCCAGTTGCTATTGTCAGGTTTTGCTTGTGCCATGAACATGTTAGTTAAATCCACTTCTGTGCATGACTATAAAAGCTGTATGATATGCTGTAGCTGGCAAGAATGTGTTCACAAGATTATGTTAATGGTTAACAGAGGCATCATCACAGCTGCATTAGTCTCAACAGGGCAGAACCACTTGTATGTGTATGTGTAATGGAAAGCAACTCTAAGGCGATATGTGTAAGGGACACATACAACATTGTGTAAATGAATGCTATTTGATGAAGTTGAAAAGCTGAAACAGTTACAGTAATTGTCTTTAGTTTAGTTTAGTAGTTGCAATGTTTACATTGTTTTTGAGCTATGATATGCTGTGAGTAGCAGTCCAGCAGATGTGAGCCAGCTTGTCTTATAAGCATTTTGAAGTCACTGTTTGCCAGCATGGTGAAAATGGAAAGCTCAAATCTTGCTTAAATGGCCTCATTGTGTCATGTGGTACATACTCTAAGGCTTCCATGCCACCATGTCTTCCCTATTGTCTTGGCAACTTCCTGTTGCTTTTTGCCCCTCAGGTGTTATGCTAGCCACATTGTCAGCAACTCCCTGTTGCTTTAGCATGTCAACATTGTGACAGTCCTTTGTAAACAAAAGGGTTTTACTGGGTTTTGTTGCTAGTGACACGCCTAACCTCCAAGAACCCGTTTGCTGCTGTTGTCTGGACTCTCACCTGGAACTCACCCAGTGTGGTAGAAACTGCAGAGTCACCCCCACCAGCGGTACTGTGTATTTCATAAGTTCCTGGAAATATACTAGTACACTGATAATAAAGTATTTCTCTGCAGTTGTCTGGTTATTCACAAATAGTGGGTGCCTTCCAGCTAAGCTAAATCAACGTGTAACTTTTATTTGTATAGTTCACCAATCTGTCAGGCGTGACCTGTTTTGGGAAGAGGTAATCCAGTAGCTTCACCTGGATACAGCTGATGCTATCTCAATCTGAAAAGGAGCTGCAGTCTTTTTTTATCATTATTTTTTATCATGTTCCACACTTCACATTTGATGCCACCCTCTCGCTTGTTCAGTGTAAAACCTGTGTCCACCATTGCATGTCCAACTCAGATAAGACATGAAAATTCATGTACAGCAAACTCTGATGTTAACGGCCAGCAAAGTATGGGCTGCTGTCTACCAAATAACTTCCTGCTGTGATTATGGAACACAATGCAGTTTCTGTGTTACATTCTTGTGCCAAGTGAAACAATTCTTCTTATTCTCATCACATCACCAGCTGAAGGGAACAAAAAACACTGTCCAGTTTATTAGGAAACATCAGGATTATGTTATGTTGGTAGTCTTTTAGCATAGACCAAGGTTTAATCTTCAAGACTTTTTCACATAAATATGTATTGGCAAATATTTTGTAGTCTAATTTATATGAATAAAACATTAGAATCAGCCTAATAACTCATGAATGCATATTGATTAATGTTATCCAAGGGAAGAAAAACGGTTAGATTAGATGAGAAATTGTTCAGCTTTTATGGAGATAAGATCGAAATACGCTGTTTTAATCAAGTTAAGTGTGTACATGAACCTGTAGGTGTCGAGTAGGTAGTAAGGAAATGCAGGAATCTAGGTTAAATTGCTCTCACATGTTATCAGTTGTGTATATAAACTTGTACCAAGGCAGAGGACTGTAATTAAATACCAATCAGTTAATAATTGTTCTGCTTTGTGGTAGGGTTGGCTAATCAGATTTTATCAGACATACATCAAAATCTACAGTCAAAGAGTCACTGCAGAGTTATGAAGGCAGTGGACAGAGTCTGTGAGATTCTATTGGTTCTGGCTGTTTCACAAGAAGACAAGCATCTAGGGTATAGTAGATTTGAGGCAGCAGAAGGGAAAGTAAAGAAGTCTTGTGTAATAATGATGTTACTGTAGACATATCTGGTTAAATCATGGTTTCTTAACATCAATATATGTTACATTTTTCCACTAATCCGATTCCTGCATTCAAAGCCAATTCTTTTGGGAAATTAACAAAGAGTAGGGTGTAACCAACCAGATTTAGTCTTGTGCAGAAGATGGTTACATAAAATTGTAAAGGCCACTTTGAGGGCACATGTGTAATTTGTCAGAGGCAGTGAGCGCTGTGTAAGAGCCGAGGAGGGGTCTTTGTTTGCTAATGTAGGTCTCCACTAAGGGGGCAGCCTGGATGGCCCGCTTTCTGGGACGGTTGTGCTGCACATCACATGATGGGCTTGGCCCCAGGGTGAGGCAGTGACGGAGTTTAAGATGGTAGAGGGAAGTGGGTAGATGGAAGATGAGAGGATGAGTGATGGGAACGTTTACTCTTGCCAGTTTCTCTCAGAATCAACTCCTGGTTACCATTTTCACAGCTGAACAGACCCACTGGACATCAGACTCCACCTCAGGACCAAACAGCCTCAGTTCAAATAGCAAGAGGAAACATGATTCATATTTTTTTACATCACAATTTCAGGAGTTGTGTCTTCTACTAAGTCTAAATAATATCTAAATCTGCTGTGCAAAGTATCAGCTATATTAGCAGAGAATTTTAAATATACACAATTTCATGAGAATCAATCAGACCTGCATAGTGTTGCTGTAAGAGGATTCCTCATGTTACAATGTGAAAAAATGCTCTGAAAAATACAACACTGTAACTGTAACTAGAAGTCTTCTGTAAGATGCTGGATCTGTCTGAATGCAGCTATCAAGTCTTGATATGGCTTCGTCACATTCATGTTACCCCAGTTCTGCTGCTTCAGTAACCAGCCTTCTGTACGTCCCTGTCCTAATTAGAGCCCACCTTTATCACTATTCTATGTACGAAACTAATTAATGTCAGGATTTTATCTAATAGCAGACCTTTATTGAGTCACAAGTAAAAAAAATCTTGTGACTGATGTGATGCTGAAATAATGAATTGATCTGACAATCAACAAAAACTCAATTTTAATAATCAATTAATTGTTGAAGTTGTTTATCAAGCAAAAAAAAAAAGATTCACTGGTCCCAGATTTTCAAATATGAATTTTAGCTGCTTTTATCTGTAGTATATCATTATAGATTTATTATCTTTGGGTTTTGGACAGGTAGTCGGGCAAAAGAAGCGATCTGAAAACATTACATCGGGCTCTGGGAAACTCGATAGCTGATGTCACACTATTTTCTGAAATTTTATAGTTATAGAATATGCATATCACAAAAGAAAGGCAACTGTATAATGTATGTTCTTCATTGGCAAACAGCATCCAACAAACTGTCTCAACAAGATCATTGCAAGCCAAACTTGTTATTGGCAAAAAATTTTAGAAAACAACCAAAACAAAACTGTACTTCTCAATTTAGGCCCCTTATATTGTAGTTTTTTTTTTACACTTACGACAGAGTACTAGTCAAATTTCAAGGTTGTTGAGATTATATATCCGTCTTCACCGGCCTCTGTCCCTACTGATCTATACCCAGACTTTTTAACACTGAACTTCTCTCTCTTTCTCTCTCTCCCATAGGACATTGTGAGTGCTACTAAAGATGTCTGATAGTGTTGATATTGAAGAGAAACCACCAGCCCCTCCCTTGAGAATGAACAGTAGTTCCCGAGACTCTTCATCATTGAATCACGCCTCTAAACCGCTTCCAATGGCTCCTGAAGAGAAAAACAAGAAAGTCCGCCTGCGCTCCATCTTCCCCGGGGGAGACAAGAGTGAGTATCCCTCTCCACATGTCACCGTCACGCTCAGCCCCACATTGATGCACGTCATTTACTAGTTTCCTGTGTATATAATTACAAGAAATCAGCCTGTAATCAGTTTTTGTTCGTCTCGTGTAGCAAACAAGAAGAAGGAGAAGGAACGTCCTGAGATATCCCTACCCTCAGACTTTGAACACACCATTCATGTTGGCTTTGATGCTGTAACAGGAGAATTCACAGTGAGTATCTCTTTCACCTGACAATCAGGCATATAAACAGGGACTAATGTGCTTCTAAAATTCTCCTCCCATCTGAAAGCAGAGTCCCAGGCACGCATTTCTAAAGTCACAATTCCCCGAGGTGATAGAGTCAACTAATGATACATATTCCTCCATATAAAGTTGGTAATACGAGTGACTTGAATGACAATCACTCTATCTCGCATGTCAGCTGAAACCTGCACTGGAATCATTTAGTGTTTCTTGGTAAATTACATTTTAGCTGCAGTTTCAGTTTGCCGTTTATTCTTACACAAGCCTTACCATGACACAGCATTTCATTCTTCTTTTATTTTCTCTGTTTAATGTTCTTTACACTGAATTTGATGAAAAAAAATGTCCCAATTGTTCATAGAGAAGTTCTGGAAGTGTTCTATCTTGTACTTGTATACTTTATACCAAACACCAGCAATTAGGTACTCTGAGCAGGTATAGTATATTAAAAAGAAATACAACAATCACAACACTATAGACTCGTCTGTTTGACACGATCTAGTGAGTGGTTTTATAGAGTACCCCCAAAACAAAGCTTATAAAGCTTTTAATGTTCAGTTTTTGATTCCACATTGTTGTTTATTTAGCTCTGAGGTCCTAGTCAGTGGTGATGGTTCATTGTGTTGTTTTTCATATATTAAAAGATGCACCGTACCTTAAATTTTGTTTTTCCTATATACTGGAGGGGTAGTTGTTGCAGGGGAAGTAAATGTAATGATTTGCATTATATTGTACAAGTGTTCATGATATTGTTTGTGATACATGATACATTGTATATTGTAATCATTTATCCTTGAGGTGATCCTCTGTTGTGGGAAAAACATTAACATCCTGCCAAAAAGAATGAAAACACATAAAGAGATGTTATACTGTTAATTTAATTTGGTAAATGAAAACATGCATAATAGCACATTAATGGAGCCATAATACTGTAACAGGACTAATCTACATCACAAAACTCCTGTCTAGCCATCTTTCTTTAGGCCTGAGAGGGATCATTTAATAAACAGAATAATGGATGAGCAATCCAAGACCTTATCATCATTCCCCTTTAAAACCACACTCAGGAACACTGTGTGTTCTGGTCTATTTGACTTCCAAATGTACAGCTCTCAGTTCATGACATCACTAACAATTAGTTCCTTGTTCATTTGATAAGCTGTGTGCCTGTGACACATAGAGTCCCATTAAGACAGTTTTAAACCAAACCACTTTGGTTTCACTTCTTTCACAGTGTTTTTCTTGGAGGATACAGTGTATTACTGTTGATTTGCTTCTTGATGCCCCTCCATGTATCATCTTTTTCTGAGCCGCTAACACCACTGCTTCCACAGAACAGTAGACTATTTTTTCAACAAACTGAGCATAGCTTTAAGCGTAAAAATATGCACAAGTGTACAAAGATGGCATGAATTAAACCCATTGTTGAATCACATTCGGCCCCATGAAAGGCTTAGTGTCCACCAATGGGCATTGAAACATGCAAAACATAAAAAAGTGTGGAGATGCCTTAAAGGAATAGTAAAATTAAAATGTTCACTTTCTTGCTGAGAGTTAAATGAGAGTTAAATAGCCAGCAGCCAGTTAGCTTAGCTTAGCATGAAGACTGGGAGCAGGGAGAAACAGCTAGCTTGGCTCTGTGTAAAGGTAAAAAATTGGCCTACCAGCACCTCTAAAGCCAATTAACATGTGATATCTTATCAATACAGAAAAAGTGAAAACAATAAGTAATGATTAGGTTAGCTGTTTCACAGTGCTTCAAGTCTTTATGCTAAGCTAAAGAAGAGAGCGAATTAGCATATTTCCCAAAACGTCCGACAATTCCTTGAAGATGTAGTTCTTCAAATGGCTTCAAGATAGTAAAACTCAGACAGAACTTATAGTAAAAATGTACAATTATAAAAAGCTAACTT
The DNA here is from genome assembly GCA_002120245.1 of Maccullochella peelii. Lineage (NCBI taxonomy): Eukaryota > Metazoa > Chordata > Actinopteri > Centrarchiformes > Percichthyidae > Maccullochella > Maccullochella peelii. The sequence goes on from LKNJ01000983.1 coordinate 65,556, forward strand.
CCCTCTCCAAACACAAAGTCAATTCATTCCAGAGAATGTAAGATTTTTACTTCTTCTGATGAGGCATTGTTAAAAATGATTTCTATATATAGGATATTCAATCTTAAAGAGAGGTAGATTTGGGGATATGTTCGCTTGATTGACAGATGTCTGAAACTGTTGACCATTCAGCTGTAGCGATCACCTGTGTTACAGCAGAAACTATACATCTACATTTTTCAACAGTCTCTGTCTGTGATTTAAGGACTATTAACAGCCCACTCTCTTTTCTCATGACAAACCTTTTCACTTCAGAACTTTTAACATTTGACCTCTGTCTATTTGTGCAGGGTATCCCAGAGCAGTGGGCACGGCTCCTACAGACCTCGAACATCACCAAGCTGGAGCAGAAGAAGAACCCACAGGCCGTGCTGGACGTCTTAAAGTTCTACGACTCCAAAGAGACCGTCAACAACCAGAAATACATGAGCTTCACCTCGGGAGGTAAGCAAAACCATAATACTGATAAGATAAAATAACAACCACCGAAAAAAACACAATTCATATTTATTTGTATGTCTAATAAATAAGATTTTCAGTATGCTTCGTCTATAAAAATGTTTCTTTCTATTTCAGACAAGTCGGCACATGGGTACATAGCAGCAAACAATCTGGTGAGTTCTTTTATATCTAAACTTACTTTGGTTAGTATTGGTTATTTGCTAAGCCTACATAATACATTTAATGACTATTAAGAATATTTATTAATAGAAAACACCATAAAATGATAATCTGAACAAATATATGTCAGTTAATAATAACTAACTACTATTTAACGCTCACTTTTAAATGAATTATGATGTTGCTAATTAAACATGCCCCTTTTTGTTAGAGGTTGCTCCTCTGTTTGTTTTATTAGGAATTTTATTACTGCACTGCATATCTTGACCTCCCTTGACTGTCTGGTTATTATTAGAGTAAAAACATTAAACATTCTTAGCCATGCACTATCTTCACGCTCCATATTTCATTGCTTTTGAAAGTCTCTCAAATCAAAGTAATGTGTGGAGGGAAATATATTTCTTCATGATTTATATACACATAACAGTGTAATAATTAAACAGGTAAGTTTATTTCATCGTCTTGAACCTCAGAGCGATTACGCCTCTCTGACTACACTGCAGTAAATCTTTCTCACTTAACTCTCACGAACTCTGTCTGGGAATTTCTTGGATAGACTGTATTACTTTCCAGCACGTTCATTTCGCACAGGCTGCTGCCTCTAATGGGCAAAATGTGTGCATTCCCCTCTAGAGGCTTACTGCCCTCACTATGCGGCATAATGCCCTAAATTTTGCATACACGCAAATCAGTTTGCAGCTCCTGAACGGAAACAGTGACTGCTGTGAGAGCCACTGCTGCTCATTGTTTATTTTCTACTTTACCAGATTTTGAAATACCCATAGACAGGCTTCACTCTAGGCTCAACTGCATCTAGATGGACTCCCGCTGTGCTGGCCTCATTCCTGGCTTTGACCAGAGTAATCTATGCTTTGAATGTCTTGGCCTGTGCACGCTCAGCCGGGTGAAGAAGTGGAATCCAAGTCTGTTCAGTGGGATTCGCTGCCCCAGGCAAACTACAATGGGATCACTTAATGCAGGGCTATTGCTTGCAAGAGCTCTTTGCCAGTGAAGGACAAGCGGGTGTGGCAGTGTGTCTAAAAGGTTGAGCGAGCCCAGTGAGGGTATTTGAGAGCATCTCAGCCTTGGACTGTCACAGTGGTCCACGGCCTGCAGAGGTGACTCAGCTATTGGCTACAGTGCCACAGATTTCACTTAAACATTGGGCTGCACTGTCTCAGAATACAAGAGAGGTACCAATACTTGGTCTACAAAAACAGTAACCCATCATGAGCTACCTGATGCTCTCTGTCAGATTATTTTGAACACCAACTTCTACTAACCTGCAATGCATGTAAATATTTGAGGTCTGGTGTGTAGTTTTACTTAAGCAACTTGCTTTCTCTTCTTACCACCTGCTACAGTCCATGTCTACCCTGCTGTTTTCTTGTCATGTCGTTAAGGATTAAAGAAGAAATACAACAGTTTTAAGCCATTTTCCCATCATGTTTAGGGAGATGGAAAAGAGATTACTATCCACTGGTCATATTGTAAGATCTCTGGTTTTTATTTAACCTCTTTGAGCATCCATTTGAGCCAGTCGTTCATGTTTTAGGTCGATCAAGTGCCTCGCCTTGATCTTGGCTCAGGGTGCATTTAGAACTGCGGATAATGGCACCAGGGACACTGTGTTGCATCCTAATCCAAGATTTGATCAGACCAGAAAGTCGTAATTGAATTTTAGATTCTATGACCTTGGTAAGAAAAATCTAAACTTTACCTCCTGTGCCTGATGTCCACTCTAACATGCTAAATATTGTTCTCAGCGTCCGCCTCTACCACAGAGTAGATTCACGACAAAACGTTTTTTAGGCAGGAAACAAAAACTTTATCATAAACAGAAATAAAGATGAAACTTTTTTTTAAAAAGTCCAAGTAATAAGATTAATAGATATTATTATTATCTATTGATAATTATTACTAAGTAATTAGTAATAGATAGTAGATAGTAATAATTTAGATGCACTGGTAGTGTTTCAGGATCAGTTTTGTTGCCTCTCTTGCTGCTTTAAATGACTGACAACTTGGTCTTGATCTTTCTGTCCTGGTGTAACATGTGAGAAGTTTCCCTCTTTTAGCCATCAGTTAAGTCACATCTTTGATCATTTCGTATTAGTTCTACTACCAACCAGGAAGTCCTGGTAATTTAACATCAGTGTGTTGTCTGACTGTCAGACCACAGGACTCATCTGTCAACCAACACAGGCAGCACAACCGCTGTTCATATAACTATGTTCACAGCGTGTGTAAACAGTGTGTTTATCAGAGAGCGTGCGCTTTACCTCACATTGCGCTTGACGTTTCATCTCTTGTGTGTGGTTGACATTATTGTTCGACTTAACTTGACTTAAAACCTTAGAATCCAATATGGTTGGTGCATGGAAGAGAGAAATGTGTCATGCAGTTCAGGCGTGCGCACACAACACATGGCATTCTGCCTGTTATGCACTTTAGTAAACGGACGAGCAGCTGAATAATAATATGTGTCTGTAAATACTTAATAATGTTGGTCAGTATTGATGTGTATATACTGTAGCAGCTCAGTATGATTTATCAGATCACATTTTTGTTAGTTCAGTCAGGTCTAAAAGCCCCATGGCTCTGCTAGTGTTAGGCATAAGAGAAGTCAGTCAGTAGTTTTCAGTCTTTAAGATAAAAAGCATCCAAAATGCAACAGTTTAATCCCCATCCCCCAGTTTAATCTAGAAAATTAATTGGAAATTAGTTTATTTTCAGAAGTCAACAGAAATTGCAGGGACATGACGCTACAACTCAAGAATAGTTGCTGTAATGTTTATTCATTCCATGGTCATTATTATGATTTGAATGAAAAATGTTTAATAGTATAAGAGGAAACAGCATTTACCCATTCAGATTAATGAGAGCAGCCACTTTATTTTCATCAGAGCGTTATTGAGCCGGTGTGACCGTTCACACACTGTGAAACAGTGAAACCATTTTCCTGTCTGAGTAACGATTAATTATCCAAAACAACCACAAACAACACAACAAGAAACTTTCCCCATGTGGAATTCTGCAGTAATAAATAGCACAACTTTTAAAATTGTTACTTGGTTTCAATAACAATGCTACCCTGCCAGATAATGCAAGGTGACATGAAAACATTGTCAAGTCTTAACTTAGTGATGTCAGGTATCTAACAAAATGTGTGCCAAAATGTGCTTCACAAAGTAACAGCAACAAAAACAGTGGAAAAGAGAGCTACTACTGCATTTTAACACATCTGTCTGTAAGTGGTTGTGCTTATGTGTATAGCATGACAGTACTGGACAATAATTGTCAAATAACAGCCGATGAAAATAACATTTTATACAAGAAATCTGAAGAGAAATGGTGAAGTGGAGAGGAAAATATGTTCTGGGCTTGGGCAAGGACAGCATGGTTTGTCTCTATCGTCCTCTCCTCATGCTGAAGGAGGACAATTTACGGACCTAACGTCCATCCCTCAGTAGCGTACCCCTGCTCCCCCCCTCCCCTGAAGTCCCCTTACTCTTAAACATTGTGTGGGTTTGTTTTGAGTAAATCCTCCCATTTTCAACCTTCACATTCAGAACCGACTGCTGTCATCTGGGCCTCCTGTCAGCCTTAGAACCTGCAGCGCATTATTTGACAAGGTAACTCCTCCATATTACTTTCCACATGATGTATCTCTGCATTGGCTTTAAAGCTAAATTTGATCACCTAATTTTGATTATGCCATCTGGCTAATGCAAAATGCGTACAGATATTTGATTTTAGAGGCATCATCACTCTCTGTATTGAAATTTCATGGGGGGTATGATTAGATCTATTAGTTTTTGATGTTACAGATGTATTTATTATCTTCCACAAGAGCACTTCTTATCTTTTTTCAAATGGACCGTCTCTGAAATGGCAGGGCAGGGGCGCATGCCACATAGGGTTGTGATGACTATCAAACTGCATGTATGAGCTCATATTCCTTACAATGTGATCCACATTTCCAAAAATGTGCCTGTAACTTCATCACCATTATAGACATTCCCGCATGGCTCTGTAAAAAAAGAAACACATGGCACTGCTTACAGTTAGCTCATTTCTGCACTGCAGTCTTGGCCCGGGCCTCCTTGGAGCAGATAAGAGGCCCAGTATGTCTGAATGAAGGACTGGGACTTTCCTTCAGCCAGACCCTTTCCCTTTAATCACTAGAACTAAGCTGCACTGCTTCATTTATGCATGACGAGACTGGAAATGGATGAAATGTTTCCATTCCAAAAGAGGAAGATGATCCAAGGCTAACAGAGTTTTGGATGGGGGAAATAAAGGCTGAGCATTAATCATAATAAATATGCCTGAGGCTTTTTAATCACACAATCACACAAAAGGTATCTTCCATATCAAGAGGATGTCTACAGTTCATCACCATATTGCACATTGCAATATGCAATGTGGCGGCATGTTTTCTCCTATAGCAAAGTTAAATATAAAACAGTTTGTTACTTAAAAACACTCAGATAAACTGCACTGAATGGCACCTCACTCTTTTAACACTTGTCTCTTTAGCTCTTTCTGGACTCATAATATTTCCCTCCACTATTAACAGAATTGCTCCCGACAATTTAACCCCATTCATTTCTGGGGTTTTTTACACAAAATGTATGATGTATCACAGATGAACTGTCTTTTGTTTATGTTGATCACGTGTGCACATTTTTGTCACCACTGTTTGATGATATGATCTGAATCTCTTATATGGTTGATACAGTTTAAATATTAATTCACCATCACTACAGTTTGTTTGGTAGACAAACTTCTTTTGAAACTCAACTGGCCAGAACTCAAACTCTGTACATGGCTGGTTTGGGTTTTGCAGGCTGTTTACTGTGGTATCGACTCATCAAAGACAAAATAATCCGTTTGTTTAATTTGGGGGAAAGTTTGAAGATCTGCACATACTCTTTTCATTCCATGCTGCTTCATGGCACATGCACCCAGACTTACTTACATCTCTGCCCTCCAGGGTGCCAAAACATCATCGTCAGAGCCCCCAATCGCTCCACCTGTTTCAGAAGAGGATGATGAGGAGGAGGAGGAAGAGGAGGAGGAGGAAGAGGAGGAGGATGATGACGACGAACTGCCCCCGGTCATTGCACCCCGGCCCGAGCATACCAAATCTGTGAGTTTAAACGCCGCGACTGGTGAAATTGTTCTGCTGCAAATGCAATCCCGTCTGACTCTTTTCTCCTCGCAGATCTACACACGCTCTGTCATGGACCCGAAGCCTCCGACCCCTGTGAAAGAAGTGTTGACTCCACCGGAGTCGCAGGTCCAGCCGGAGAACACGTCCAACACAATGTATCGCCACACTGACCGCCAGAGGAAGAAGTCCAAAATGACAGATGAGGAGATTCTGGAGAGACTCAGTATGTGTCTTTACAGCTGCACATGTTTTTACCTGTATCAGGGCAGAGTTTTAGAAATACTCATAAGACATTTTTCACTAGCCACCAAAACAGTTTATACAATTTTCAGACTTTTTTTCACTGTTGAATTAGTCATTTAATTGTTCAGTTATATTTCCTGTGAATTGTATCTTTGTAAATGATTATAAAAGCCTTCTCCACACTACCAGGTACTATTTTGGTGGAGAAATCCCAAATCTCTTGATTTTTTTCATCTTTATTTGCCTAAAAACAATTTACAGTTATGGAGTCTAAAAAATATCCTAATCATCCAAAATTGTAGAATGTAAATGTCGTTCTGAGGGTAAAATCCACACATTCCCCAAAACAATGTGGATCGATTTGTGTTTGTGTGTGTGACTCGAATAATTCACTGTGTGGTGATTCAGAAGACAGGCTGGTTATTTTGTTTCCAGGGGCTGTTTTCCACATATTATGTCTAGTGCACCACTTTTGTGTGTTTAGAAGAATTATTCAAAAGAACAGGGAGCACTAATGTAATCAAATTTGGACAAAGAAGTACTTTTTTTCATTGATTCCCTTCCCTAGACAACTCCTCTCTCTGCTATGTAGAAAGGCAGAAAAGGTTCTGCATTAATGTTTTCTGTGTATTTGTGTGAAGGCCGTCATGGCTGTGTGCACCCACACATGCTCAATCATTATATATCTGTTTTTTCTCGGACTCAGGGAGTATTGTGAGCGTGGGGGATCCCAAAAAGAAGTACACGCGCTTCGAGAAAATAGGACAAGGGTAAGTCCATCCGTGACCAGTCGTCACAGTTATTGAAATAGAGCAATTTCAGGAGCAGTCAGTCTCGCCAGGAGAGATGGAGCTTTTGTTGAATGACTCGGAGAAAAGTAAGTAGAGAGGAAATGAGAACTGTATCCTGAAATGGCTAGAGGGCCAGATTATCTCTCTCTCTCTCTGCTTGTCTTTCTGCTGCTTTTCTGTCACTCCCCCTGTTGACTTCACATATGCACAGATAAAAAAACTGTGTGGTTGTTATCTGCTCATGCTCACTATTTCCATATTTGATCAGGAAGCTCAAATCTTAAACAGTAGATAACTGTGTATTTACTCCCTGGGTTATCTTTAACTTATTAGTACCAGGAACTGTGCTTCATTATTCATAGCTTCTGACAGGACACAGGTGTAGCTGACAGAAAGAGAGAAAGAGATAAAGACCAGAAGCCTAAATTCACAGCTGAAGGTTTTTAGTATCATGACTTACACTTCCAAATAAGGACAGAATGGCTGCATACCATTCCTTTGACCAACTTTTGGAAGCCATACATTTCTTGTGGATCCAGTGTGTTCATCACTGCCATGGTCATTTAATAGCAGTTATGTTTCTGTGGTAGAATTAGCACATCCAGTTTGTTAATGAAGAACCAAAAAAGAACTTCTGGCATCAAGTATAGAGTTTTTTACACTACGGTGGGTTGTACGATGGTAGTTTATTATTCTATGACATCATTACCACTTAATTTTAGCTAGTGATATTTTAATATCAAAGGAATTAAGCCGTTTAGCCGTGCCAACATGCTAACTCGTCCACTCAATCTGACTATATCCTTACATGCCAGCAGAGTTCGGTTTTCATGTTAAGTTAAATCAAGTTATAATAGGCCAATGTGTCTGTGGGCTGAATGCTAACTAACTGTCTGAGAAACAATTAGCACAGTTCCTGTAATGGCAGCATAAAATGATGATGAACATAATTTCAAGTATATGCTATAAGTCTCTTGAAACTTAAATGACTCAATTTTCAGAGCTACCTTTCACTGTATAGACAAAATAGTAATCATATAATCACTGAACACCATTTAGTTTTGGGTAAAAACGTAATTAATGATTGGTTAATAAATAGCTAATTTTAAAACGCTTAAATGGTGTATCATTAATGTAGTTTTGATGTTGTGTTTCACTAGAGCGTCCGGCACTGTGTACACTGCCATCGACATAGCAACTGGCCAAGAGGTAAGTCAGATTCTGATGTTGATTATACAACATTCACATACTGTATATTATTTCTTTTTTCCTTACTAAGCCATCAGGATTACTCTTGTTCTAAGCCCCAAATTCCTGGTTTGTTTTCTCAGGTGGCCATCAAGCAGATGAACCTGCAGCAGCAGCCCAAGAAAGAGCTCATCATCAATGAGATCTTGGTGATGAGGGAAAACAAAAACTCCAATATAGTGAACTACCTGGACAGGTCAGTTTTCACATGCAGGGTCACATTTCACACAAAAATGGATATAAACCTGAAGTCACTTTTTACATTTTTTGTTACATGATTAAAATGAACTCACACAGGAGTATGAATGTATCTGATGTTAATTTGCTAATAGCAACTGATTTGCAATCAGAACTTGGACAAAGTCAATGCATGTTGTTACCATAATGACATTGAGGGATCCTCTGAGCCGGCTTTTCAGAGCTTCTTCTTCTTCTTCTTCTTCATCTCCTTCTTCTTCCTCCTTTTGCCTTGTAATGGTGGTGAGCATTCATCTTAAGGTACATTACTGCCACCTACTGTTTCAAAATGTAGAGAAGACTTTAACTGCACAACCATTCGGTTTCTCTCAAATTTTTAGCATCTCTTCCACTCAGCTCTGATTTCATTACATTGGTCTTTGTGCTATTGTTTACAGCTGGCAGTAACATGCTTGAGCACCTACTGTGTGTTGCAATTGACTCTGCATCATAAAGTATGCAGTACATCCTAAACTGTAAAGATGCTTCTCTATGCGCTTCTTCTTAGGAAGTTTTGTTGTCATTTTCTGCACAAGTGTCAACCAGTATGACTAGATTATTGACTTATCAAAGCAACGACAACGAAACGAAACGCATGCATGTTACACTTTGCATTTTTCTTTTTCTTTCTCGTTTTATTTAGTTACTTGGTAGGAGATGAGCTATGGGTGGTGATGGAGTATTTGGCCGGTGGCTCGTTGACAGATGTAGTGACTGAGACCTGCATGGACGAGGGCCAGATTGCTGCAGTCTGCAGAGAGGTAAGAAGCCAAGTTTAGACATCAGCAATACCACCCACTGCTTCTGTAGCTATGACAATCTGACCTTTACATTCAGGTGGGGACATGCTAACATTTGAACAAAGTTTAACACTTCGCCCAGCCAAGAGGAAAAGACTGTCTATATGTGTGTACAGGCTTCCCTTTGTACGAGTGATTGTCTATAAGATATATTTTTAAGCTTTTTTCTCCCTCTTCAGTGTCTTCAAGCCCTGGACTTCCTACACTCCAACCAGGTGATCCATAGAGATATAAAAAGTGACAACATCCTCTTGGGTATGGACGGATCCGTCAAGCTCAGTAAGTCTTCAAGTTTTTGTTCAAACATATACATTTTCCCTTGGCTTTAGTGTGGTCCAATTAAAGTAAAAAGCCTCATTTCTGAGAGAGAAGTGTTAGTTTTAGGTTTAGGTTAAGAGAGACGGCAGTGTGTGAAATGAAAGACCACTTAAATTAAATATGGGTGAGTGCAAAGTAAAAACTGCATGTTTTATGTGATAAAGCAGACAAACTATCTACACATCTCTCCCTCCGTCTCCCTCTGCAGCCGACTTTGGCTTCTGTGCCCAGATCACTCCAGAGCAGAACAAGCGCAGCACAATGGTGGGAACGCCCTACTGGATGGCACCAGAGGTGGTGACTCGGAAGGCTTATGGCCCAAAAGTGGATATCTGGTCTCTGGGAATCATGGCGATAGAGATGGTGGAGGGAGAACCGCCCTACCTGAATGAGAATCCACTCCGGGTAAGACATGAAGTGCAGCCACAACACAGGACTCATGATGTTAGCTCCCCACTGGTCATACAGTGTGCATGCTGATTTTTTTTTCTATGGTTCCCTCATTTCATGGTCTGGTTGACCTTATTCATCTGTCCAGGCGCTGTACCTGATAGCTACCAACGGGACTCCAGAGCTGCAGAACCCAGAGCGGCTGTCATCCGTGTTCAGAGACTTCCTCAACCGCTGTCTGGAGATGGATGTGGACCGCAGAGGCTCTGCCAAGGAGCTGCTTCAGGTAAAACCGAGACTCGATCCTCAATAAACATACATGCATACACACACACGTTTGCAACATGTAATATCTTGTATATCTAAATGTAGAAATATGTTACAACCGTAAGGATGATGTAGCTTCAACTAGGCAGTATTAGAACTTAAAAATATATGTAGAGCTGAAGGAAATGGACAAATACTTTAGTTAGATGGGACAATAGCTTGTAGGAAGATATCAAAGGAAGGAGGAGAAAACTGCACCATTGTAGCTTTGATACCATCTTAATACTTTATACATTTTTTGGATCAAAGTTCAAAGTATAGTATTCATAGGAAGATTTTTCAGGACCATCTTGCAGAAGGCAGAACAACAATAACAAAAATCTCAACGTAATCTTACCTAATACAATTTGCATTAAACTTAATTGTGTGTAGATACACAGGGATTGTTGAATAATGTTAACTTTGCTCCTTGAATTGCTAGTTAATAATAATGAAGATACAGGGTGTTTATTAAGATTTAGTCTCCTGCTCTCTTCATGTCCTGCAGATGTCACCAAATCATCACTTGTGCTATTTATAATTCTAAATCTGTATACATCTCTCTTTGGCTCCATATCTACATATTTTCATCTTTTCTGTCCTCCGCAGCATTCCTTCCTCAAGCTGGCGAAGCCTCTATCCAGCCTGACGCCTCTGATTGTAGCTGCGAAGGAAGCCATAAAGAACAGCAGTCGCTAGGGTGTGCCCTCTGTCCCCACCCGAGGCTGGAGCCCTGCCTGTGATGTGTGCGTTCATGGGGGCAGGGGCTTGGGTGTATGGGTGGTGGGTGACGTGACAGTGACAGCACAAGGAGGGGGTTTGTGTGACTTACAGTGACAGCACAGGGACAAAAGACCCCCAGGCCTCATATTTGGGACGGACATCTGGCCTTGCAGCCTCTCGGCCCATACTGCTGAAAAGACCTTGCCTCCTCGTTTACTTCTCCAGCACTCTGTACATGTAGAGCAGTCCATCACAACTACGTGTGCGTGTGTGTGTGTGTATGTGTGTGTGTGTGTGTGCGTGTGTGAGCGTGTGTGCGTGTGTAACAACAACTGTGCACATCTCTTTGTGTCATATGTCTTGTTTGGCAGCAGTCACTCCACAAACCAAGAAAATACGGTGAAAAAAAATTAAAAAGAAAATGTGCTCTTTTTCAAGAAGAAACAGGAGTGAAGAGGAGAAACTGACAAAACTAGAGCCTGTGATTCCTTCCCTGCCCAGCTTTAGGCTTGGTGTTCTTTCCTTTAGTCCCTCCATGGAGCACAATCAGGCCACACTTGCACCTGCAGTGACCAGCTGATGTGAGAGCGTGACTCTGGACCCAACCTTTGCCTGCATGACTATGGCTCTGTGGAGAGACATTGCTACTCCTCTGCAGATTGTCACATCTCAAGGTGGCATATTTTTGTGTATGTGTGTGTGTGTGTGTGTGTGAATGTGTGAAGGGGTGCAGCTACAGGGGAAACAGTCAGGAATAATTTCACATGACCTATGCCAGCTTTAAACATTCTTTTTTGATCCACTTCATATCTGTGAAGAGATACGAGTCTCGTATTTCATTTGAGCCAGCTTCTTTTCTCTGTCGTAGAGTCACTGGAGTTCAGGTTACCTTCAGTTAATTTGCTGATTTTCTCTCTAAAGCTGACTACATAACAACAGATTTAATGTTCTGATTATTTAAAATATTGAAACACTGTTGGTGCCAGTGTAACCAGAACTGCAATGGAGCATCTATAATGTGACTCAACTGCAACATGCAAACATTTCATTTTAAATATATAATATGAATACTTTCTTATTGATTTCAGGAGGAAAGTATTTGGGGTTGTCATTTATTGTGATGTTGTTAGAGACACGTGATTGCACTGACACGTAGATGATGTGTCACGTTTAAGTCAACATTTGGTCCTTATTCCAAGTGGCAGAAATGGATTAGAATGACTATAAAATAGTGTCAGCTTCATTACTAATGCATGCAATTTATCTGCAAATTTGACCGATCAATCTAAAATGCATAGACACATAAACTGTAGCATTCATTGTGTACAAGCATCTCAAACAGGATTATCCATAGATATTCAGTATGTGGCTTTCCTTTTTATTTTCGTGTTGTAACTTAATCAGAGTTGGGTAGACAATTCAACATCTTTTATTTACCTACAGTGAGTTGGAGGTCTTGTGCCACACAGTTTCCCATAGTGCCCCACACATCCCTGTGACCTTAAACCTTAAGCAGGAAAGATGCCCTTTGACAAAAAGATAATGCAAACATGAACAAAAAATGCGCTGAATATCTATTCAATCCAAAATGGTCAGTCAGATCAACAAACTGCAACAAGACATGGAGGAAGAAAGACATTTTCCTCATCAGTTATTTGTGACTTAAAATAACTTTCTCAAAGATCTTTGAGAGACATCTAAACTTTAAAGTATGAACAGAAATGTAGAAAGTGCAGATTAAAGAAGTTATTCTCTAATCTGGAAAATAATTCCTCTTATTTTCATTACTAAGTCTTCTTCTATTGCAGAATACATTATATGACTGAGACTATACATGTTTGGATTGAATGCCTACAAAAGCCTGTTCAGGTGAAAATACTGAATACACAGCAACGTTCATGTCTAATGAGGCACTGGGCACAACTGTCCTCGTCCTCCTGCCCCCTCCCCATCTTCTCCTTTGGTATTTAAGATGCTGCTCATTATCGCTTCAGTGTCCTTTTGTCTTGTCTTATGTGACAGTTTTCGTATGATCTATATGTTTTGTAGTGAGTCTTTGGACGTGTGACAGATTAGTGAGGGGGAATGTTTTTTGATTGTACCTTGTCCTGATGAGCACTGAAAACAGAAACTGTAGTAGAGGTTCATATTGTTTGCTAACATTCCTTCCATACCTGGTTAGCGTTTAAACTCATTCCTGTACAGAAGTTATCTACTTTGTGTTGGTATTTGGTAGCTTCGTCAGGCATTTCCCGTGTAGCATCCCTCTGTGTGTGAGTGTGTGTGTGTTTGTGTGTGTTAGGGGGGCTACCTCAATCTGCACTAGAAGATGCCTCACTCGTGTTGTCCACCTTGACTTTGAGGTGCAGGGTAGCTGCTTAGTCATATTGTACCTCCATTGTACAGCAAATGTACAGAAGATGAAGGAGTGATGCTAGACAGGAGGATGCAACAGAATTCATGCATGTAAAACAAACTATACACTGTATCTCATCTTCAAATAGGTTAAGATTGTTAGGATATGTATGTATGTATGTAAATATGACGGGAAAACCCCCTTTTTTCAGAATTATGTAACTTAAAATGACAATATTCAGGTTGCTCTATGGTATGTATCAATAAATGTTTTGCACCCTGGAAATCAAAAAAGAGAAAATCGAACACACACGCTGTCTCTGCACTCCTGGATCCAGCTCTTCTGTTTGGGCTTTATCGGACACTCCTTCATCAGGACTAAGAGCCGATGAATGCAGCACTCTGTGTGCGGGGCCACACAGTCTGTCCTGAGTACCACTGCTGAGTGTTAGTACATGTATGTGTGTGTGCGGTAGGTGTGGGTGGCCTGTCAGGAAGCTTCGCCGGCCCTGGGACGTTTGGCCTCTGCCCCATGTACAGGTCTGAACTATGAGCACAAAAGGTGAATTTCGGGACAAGAGACACCGCTGACGTGCCCCTTTTCTGTGGTTGCTCCTGTACATTCCTATCTTCTGAATGTGTAAACCTGTACACGTGGTGTGAAAATTCCTCTATTAATGTGTATCAAGAGAATGGAACAAAGACAAAAAATGTTACTTTTTAAATTATTATCATTATTATTATTATTATTACTCTTATTATTGTCTAGCTTTGTAAAACTGCTGATCCATCTGGCATACCTCAGCAGGCCTTTCCCCATCTTTGAAAAAGGACAAATGAGTGACGGGGAAATGAGGTTTTGGATAAACTATTTTTAATTGTGGTTGAAGCAATAGACTTTTTGAACTTTGAATTGTGCATGGCTGTGTCTTGAGTGTAAAAAAACAAAATATTGCAGTTTGGGAACTGGACTGAAATAAAAAGAGGAAGAAAACCAGAGTTGTGGCAATGCTTGTAGGCTATCGTGATTAATTCTTTTTGTCATTCATTCAGGGTTTTGCATTTTCTTATTAATCATGAGAATAAAACATGATGATATGAACTGATGGGAGAGAGGAACAGAAGATGCACTAAAGACATACATGATACATGAATTATGTTTTGGACATGTGGTACGTTTTTCTGCATAAAAGTGACTATAGAGGACAAATTTATAATATGGTAAGACTTGAATGACAAATGACTGCCATATCACTCAGTATCTATAGTGTAACATTCAAAAAAGGAATGATATCTTTACAAGCAACTTGAAAAACGTCAGTATAAAATATTTGATGTTACACAAAAATGATTTAAAAAGTAAAAAAGATCATTCAAAAGACAAAAATAACAGGAATTGACATTCAGTCTGTCCAACACTGCCCTGCTCACATTCAGTTAATAGTGTAAAATTCTGCTCGGTGTAACATGTCAAGTTTCACAAGATGTTGACCACATAGTTCAGCACTGAAAAAGATCCTCTCTCAGGTCACTGACGAGGTCACATGGCGTTCAGCTGAGTAGAAGTGACAATCCTCAAACCGATGCTACCGGGCATCTCATCCGCCATCCCTTGCTTCCTGAGCTGGAGCCTCTGAGGGCCAAAGGTGTCCTTCACCGACCCGGACAACACCACTTGGCCCATAAACTCGTCCTTCACTGCGTTACTGTTCCACACCTGAGGAAGACCAGTCAGTTTGAAATATATGAATTAGAATAAGAATTCTACTGCCACGTGTCACCAAATGACCACAGTATATCTGCAGGGCTTTGACGGAGGGCTGGTGACTCTGATTTGATTATGTTGAGTGATGATGTCATCAGGCAAAGACGGTATCCTGTGCTCTCAATTACAGCCAATTACAAGCAGCCATTACATCTGTCAGTTGATCACTGTTTAGATGTGAGCTTTTCTAGTTCATGGATTCAGTCTGTTCATTGTATTATTATTATTAGTTATCATGTTATCATGCTGCATATATATATACATTACATATATACATTTAATATAAATACACTAAAATCTGCTCTTACCAAGTATTGAAGGATTATGTTCCTCAGTAGGCTGTGAAAATTTTCCTCCCTTTTATGCTCCCAAAAGCATTTCAAAACACATTGGATTGTTGAAAAATGCATTGTTTTTCATCCTAAAACAAGGATGTTTTCTGAGTCTGAAATGTTGACATTTTGGAGATACATGGTTTCCACAGGACAGTGGCCAACAATCCCTTTGCACCACCAGTCACTGAGATTAATTACAGTCATTAGGACCAGACAGGTGCCATCTTACCTCCACAGTTATGGGCTTTCTGGGCTTCTTCCTATAGAAAATGGCGCTGGTTGCAAACTCTGGTTGCAAGGTGTCCTTCTTGATGGTGGATTTTACTGACCGGCCCTCACAGGATATGATCACATAGGGGTCTGCACCTGCATGAAAACATGTAAAGATCCATCTCAGCTAAACACATTGGTGGACTACAGGCTGATCACACTGATTAGTAGATTTGGGGTCAAGTCTGGCTTGTGTAAAGTCCTCTAACCTCCTGTGCTGTCCTGGTTCTGCAGGCCCTCAGCTCCGTGCACGTACACGTGAGTCACAGCTTGTGGGTATCCAAGGAATGAACTCCAGCATCTTATCCTTGGCTTATCCTCTGTCAACTCCCTGTGAGAGTAGAGGAGAATTTAAGGAACAGGAGAGAAATAGAGTTTCTATATCTTGGTACTTTGGCCTAGATCTTGCTATCACCAGATTGCAAGACTGGGGAAGTGACATTATGTTTCCTAGACACAACACCGGTTGGACTACTGTTGCCAGCTTGGACGACTTGTATGTGAGCAAACATGATTTGGTTCTGTGTTTAGGTCTGCCAACAAGAACATCAGAAACTAAACAAAATCTGATAAAACAAAATATTTGGACAAGAAAAGCATTAGGAGAGGGACATTACTTTATAAGTGATTTGATGTGAACATAATTTTATAGCCTCCATTCTCCAAAACACTCATTTGAGTGTTTTCCTTGGATGTTATCCATCCATCAGTGTCTGAAACAGCTGTGTTCTCGTTTTCCCTGCAGTGTCTCTTAAGACCTGATAATTGTAAGATATGTGAACATTATATTTCTGTCTGAAAGCATAAGACACAGCCATGCTGCTGATTTACACTCGTTCCACTACACACTGTCACTGGTTTGACATCACAGTCCTACCTGCAGCCCGAGTCCACATCAGTGTAAACTCGGATCATGTAATCCCCCAGCGTCTGAGGCTTGAAGGTGGTGGGGATGATGACATAGCGGCCCTGTGGGAGCATGCATCTCATAAACACTGTCCGAGCGTTGATGTAGGTGGACGTCACCACACACTGTTGGGTCAGGATGTCATGCATCCGATACTTCCTGTTCAGTTCCACCTGGGAAAGGAAAACCATTTGGGCTTCATTTAGTAGTGATTTAAAACAAATCACTGACTTTACCCATCAGGTATAAAGTCTGGCAAGTGATTTTAACAATGAGTGCATTTACATGTGCACTAGTATCCTGGTTATAATTGGGGTTTTTGCAGTATCCAGATTATGTATTTGCACATTTTATCCCTGGATATTCTACCTGGAGTACTCCAATAAAAACCAGGATACTGTGGCATGTAAACACCTTATCCAGGTGTCTGACCATTCTTTGTTGGTGCACAACGTAGGGGCTTTAGATATTAATAAGACACAGCTGCACACAGATGATCAGAAGTTTGGATACTGTTAGAATCAATAACCAGGTTTCTAATGTTCCATGTAAACATCAAATCCCGAATATGATCAAAACCAAACGGTTTAAAACAACACTCCCCAAATGTATGTACATACATAAATATACTTATAATACATATAGTACAGTGTAATACAGATTAATATGATAATGATCAATTTTAAGGGTTTAAACAGTATCTAGAGGAGAAATAATTTACTGTTTGCTGCCTACACAGATTCTTCTGCCTCCTGGTGGCAGAAGAAGAAGTGTGTTTTTTATTACAGTGTTATTGAAAGTGCAGATTAATATAATTCTTACACTGGTAAGACGAGTGGTGTGTCAGTTAAGCAAGATGAAAAAAAAATCCTGTTGGACCAGCTCCAGGGTTATACTGCATATCGTTCTTGTTTGAGCAGTTAACAGCCAGCAATAGATTAACATAATAATCATAGTCCTCAAACTCCTTTCACTGAGCGGGGAGACCCTCAGATGTCCACTGATACATATAATGTTGTGTATTTTGGTTGAAAGGGTCATAACTGGCAATTTGATAAAAAATACTAGTTACTGTAGTTTCTATTGATCTACTTCTCAAACAGGAAAATACAAAGTGTAATGGATGACAACATAAAAAAACAGAGAATGTGGACACAATGTCTGGAGTCTGTCAGATGAAGGAGGAGGATACATCACTTGCATGATGACCATAGATGACAAGGGTTAAATCCAGGTTCAGGCTGTTTAAATCACATGCTCCTCGTGGCACCAGCGTTTATTGCTACCCAGAACCTGCTGCTTTGGCAGCACTTCTGTCAGCATGATAAGAGTGTGTGTGTGTGTGTGTGTGTTTGAACTTAGCCAGATCTCTGACAAGAAAATCACTTAACGGGAAATGTGATGTCAGTGTTGCCGCATACGGTTGCATGGCCTCATTTGAATGTGACAATCTAATCCCAGCAAGTAGGATAAAATCTAGTTTAGCAAGCTGAATGAGAGGACTTGTTGTACTGATTTGTATTGTCTGATTTGTTGCACTTCTAGACATAATCATCTCTATTGTATAATATTATATTAAAAAGTGTTACTTTTTTCAGCTTTTTTATGAGGTTGTGGTTTCAAATATTATGTACATTATATTATAACTCAGAAGGAATGTAAATGCATTGTTTTTTTTGTTGTTTTTTTTACCTCCAGCAACCACCAAATTAACCCATAATGCATGAGGTTTCTATAATGGCTGTGGAAGCACTGTACTACAATACAGGCAACCGAACTCTTTGCATCTTACTGCAAGTTTAGAAGAAATGGTCACTAAATGTGTTTGGTTCCACTCTGTTTTCCAGCTGGAAACAATAAACTAAAGTATGTGCATTTTTTCTGTTTAATCATGTATGATTTAGCCTCTTGTTGAAATGGTCTGTTTTGGTTCTGATAAACCCATCAAGTAATGTCTGCCTGTCATTAAAAACGCCCAACAACTGTTCACTATTGATTACAAATGAGTAGAAAAGTCAAACAAAGCCAAATTCTTTGGCCAAAATGAAAGCCAAAATGTGTTGAAATGACCTCGTTTTCCCCCAAAACAAAGTGACCTTTGATTGATGTCCTCGTTCGAGACAAAAATAATTTCCTCTGTAATCTCTGAACTCATCTCGAGTCAGTGTCATCATGATCTTTGTGCAATGTTTCACAAACTATTTAAAATATTTTATTGTTATTTACCCCTTGCTTATCATGCAACACACACTTATAGATCAATGATCAACCATTTATTAGATCAATAAAGTATGGTGGAAGTGTTACACTATGTTACCTTGAAGACACCGAAGCCAATGGATAGATTTTCTCCTTGACCTTCTTTTCTGTGGATCTTCATGTCTCTCTGTTGCAAGGAGATTAGAACCTCTTCTTCCTCCTTTGTAACATCAAACAAGTACTGTAAAAGAAGTTGAAAAGGAGTTAATATATACAGAATGTAAACATGTGCATGAACACAGGTGAGGAGAGAGTCCACTCAGAGCCTGCAGTACCTGTGGGTTCTGCAGGAACGTCGACTTGTGGTTAGCACAGCCACCGCAGCGGTTCAACAGCGGCTCTGCGTTTTTGGTCCAGCTCCCAAAGTACACAACCTCATGCCATATCTTCTGGACACTGATCAGCGAAGTATTGATGAGACGGCAAATATCTGCATCTGTGAAGAACTTGCACCAGTCTGTGAATGACATCCTGTGGATGTGAACAGAAAACAGAATTATTCCACTTTGAAAGAGGAGATAAACCCCACAGGCGGACTGTTGTAACTTAATCACTCACCAGAACTCCCCATCATCCTCTACTGTGATGCCAAGGTTGCCCCTCTCCATATCACCAACCTTTGACCATTCTTCAGAGCTGACAAACAGCAATCAAAGCAAATGTAGATAGTTAAAGCATTTATGAATTGTTGCCAGATACAAATAAATAGTTTCAAAGTTATAATCCACACAAAATCCACCTTTTGAGTCATAAAATGTGGCTTGAAAAAGTTTGTATCTTGCAACAGAAAAAAAGATTGATCACTCCAGCAGCATTATCGACTTCTCTGCTGTCCCTCCATATGCTCAGTATGTTCCACATGGTCATTATTTTCAATCGTTATGCACGACCCTGGTGAGCTTGTGAGTCAGAGTGTATGTTGGTTTGCACACCTTAGAGCTCCTGCTTCCTGCTCTTCATCTGGTCAGAACCATATTTTTTGCAAAAATCTGACTTTTTGGGACATATTGAGCATACGGATGGACAGTAGATGATAGTGGATAACACCACGGGAAATATTTGAAAAGTTCCTTTGTTGTATTTCTTCTGGTCACTATTGGAATCCACTGTACCTACTATGAATTCGAGTTGACCACAGCTTCTGTTCCCTATTAAAAGAGCAAACAACCCATTTTTTACAGTCACCTTTTAAATCTGCAGGAAGTGACAGTGGGGTTTTTTTGCTTTTGAAGGAATTTGCGTGGAGCATCACCTTTAATGGAAGAAATTAACTTTTAACCACTTCTCACCTGTCACTCCAGGCTCCTTTCCACTCAATCTTGCCCCAGGGGTTCCTCATGCGGATCAGAGGAATGGTTTCGTTCTTGAAGTAGGCCAGCAGCCCGTGACCCAAACGCACATTCTTCACTGCAGTCACTGAGTATGCATGGCCTTTCACCAGCCCGTTTGCCATCTTGAACTCAATTTCATGTGGCTGTGCCTGATGGAATTACAAAAACAATCGATCTATTATAGCCAGTTTCTCTCAAGTAAAGAGACAAAGAAGTAAACATGCAGGAGGAGCGCCGACCTTAATGGAGCAGCTTATGATTCCTCCACGGTCGTAGACCTTTAGTAGATCCTCAAACAGCTGGTCTTGTTTTTTCTGGTCTTTATAGTAAGCCTCTGTCTCCAGGTTGATGGCTTCAGCCACAGCTCCACTGAAATCCACCACAGCGTCTCCAGTGTTTCCACCCTCCAGGGACTCATAGCAGCCAGAGAGCCTGGACACAGAGGGTGCATGACATGTTCGCATTTTGTTATACATACTACCATATTGCCAATATGTTTCTGCCACAATACACTTATTTTAAAAATTGTATATGTTTTGTTCAATGTATAGAAAGCCGTTGTTTTATTATATTATGCATTGCAAATATATTGTAATCATTAGTAGTATAAGTAGGAATCCTTGTAGTAGTAATAGGATTTATATTTGTAGCAGCAGTAGTAGTATATTATTATATTTTAACATAATGATAATAATTAATGATACATGGTTATATTTTTATAATATCAGCTATATACAAATACAAATAAATAAATAAATACAAATCTATTTCTATGTCTGGTTTAAGTTTACTGACTTGGCATAGGCCTTCTCCAGCAGAGCGCTCCAGAACTCGTTTTGGTCTTTCGAGTGACAGTAGATGAGTTCTCCATTGATTGTAGGCAGCCGGTCATCCACCACCACATCCACCCACTCTCCAAACACCCAGAACTGAAAATGGAAGATTCCAGCATAGTTCTCCGGGTGTTTTGGATCCCACTCCTGCTCCTTATGGTCAGGAATTACCTGGGAACACACATAAACACAATGCAATAAATATCAGTGTGACTAATGGGTCGTTTTTCAGTGAAGTGAGTGAAATGGCACATGGCGCCTAATGTGATGTAATTGACTGATTTTAAGAAAATGGCTACAAATACAGCAGTCACATCAATGACATCAATCCAATTAGACATACAGTATAATAATTCAGAAAAGCTGTTTAATTATGTCTTTGCACATATATTTTGTTGGAGGCTCCAAAAACATTTTAAGAAATGTTTCTATGGTTTGTAACTTTATTTTAAATTCTAAGTATCTACAATTTTCAAAGAGTGTTTTCTAAATGTTTTAGTTTATTGAGATTTAACAGCACTTTCAAAATGTTAACGTAAAAATATTAAAATTATGTTAATTTTATAGAAATGGTACAACATTGCAGCTTTATTAATTTGACTACAAAAGTAGTTATTGTCATTTTGACAAAGGAATTTGGTTTTGCTGTTAATTATGATTATTATTATCATGATTAGTATTATTATTATTAATACTTGGTTACCAACATTAAATACACCAGCCCCTCGGCTCACACATTCAGAATAAAGGAACCAAATGAACTCACCTTCTTCCAGAGGTTTGGCTTCAAAGCCAGACAGGAGCAGGCAGCAACAAACCAGCAGTTCCCCACTTGTCCCTGGTTCAGGTCATGGGAGCTGATGCCCCCCACAAACAGATGGGGATCATTGCCTATCTCCTACAACAGAAAAGGTAACGTGATGGACTTTATTCCTACAAAATAACCTAGAGTAATATAAATGGCCTTTTCAGTTATGTCATTGTCGTTGTCATTGATCTTTATAATAATTTGTGTACTGGTGGTGCAGTGATCTTTTTACTTGAAGTAGCAGCCGTCTGCTCTACACTGTCAAATCCAGTTACAATAATTAAAATAATTAAATTCACATGCCACCTCGTACAGTAAAATGTGACTATGTTCAGCTGCAGTAATAATTGCATTCCCTGATGGATGTTAGTGATGGTCCACTACCACCTGTGCTACTCACCCCTGGTCGTTTCCACTCCACAAAACCAGTAAGCGGTTTTCTAAAAAACAGCGATGCATTGGTGGCTGGGAACTCTGGATCCTCAAACAGTGTCTTGTCCTTGACACAGTTCCTCTTCAGTTCAGTGTAGTGCTGGTTTTTGTACGGGACAGCAGAGGTGAACATGGTCCAGACGCTGAAGCCTCGCAGCTGCAGATTGATGACAGACACCGGATGTTTTCTGACTTTATATAGTGTTTAGCCGTAGTTTTGTTTTGCTTTATGAGCCTCTAACCGCTGACTCTGAGCATTTTTGGGTAAATCCCTGCTGAAGTGTACTCTATGACCCAGAGTCTCTCTGGACTGTCTAGGTTCTCTGAGTGCTTATATGGTAAAATGTTATTTTTAAACCGAAATATTCATCCTCTCTAAAACTGGGCAGTGAATACAGTATATTATTTGGTTTATGTGAAAAGAGTGCACGGATGGAAAGCTAAATTTGTAAAGGTATTTCATCAAAGCTAATATTTGTTGTAAACTTATTTTTAATAGCCTGGTGTGCTGCAATTGTTTGGTGGACAAAAGGAAATCACAAATGTCTTTTAAAATGTTCTTCTTTTATGCATCAAGACTGACAGAAAAGCAAAAAAATGACATGTCCTTCACACATTAAGAACAGGTAACAAAGGCTGCCAATGTGTGTGATTGGCACTTCATGGGCTCATTTTGACCTTAACTGTCAAGTAAAATCTGAAACACAATTCATGTTATTCGTATACAGAATAACATGAATTGTGTTTCGGATTTTGCCTCGAAGAGAATAACTGGTTTTATGACAGAAGAAATGATGAACAACCGTATTATCTGGAGAACGATGATATTTTAACTCTTGATCTTTTTGTCCCCTCTCACTGACCGTTCAGGGTTGCATTTGGACATTATGCCAGTACAGTTATTTTGGACGTGTTTTGATATTTTACTTTTTGCCAAGAATAACACATTACAGCATACCAAATTTCATTTACTGGAAGCTACAAGCTCTAAATTGAGGGAAGGTTTGTTCTTCACAAGAAGAAAATATGTATGTGTAAGTCAAATAATTTAGTAGTAAAAAATAAGTAAAGAATAATCAAGGAAAAATGTATGTAAATTTGCAGATAAATCTATAGTGTAGAGAGAGGACAGCAAAAGAACCAGATCAAGCAGGCAGAGAGAAAAGAAAGAAACTCAGAACTATCTATCTAAATCTAGAGATAAACCCTGAGAAGAGAAAAGAAATGCAGAGAAGAAGAAACAATAAAAGCCCACCGTACCTCTCGGACAGCAGTAGGACACTTATTCCCTCCTGCTCCACAATAAGGAAGCGTCCAGGTGTTGTACCTGCCTGTATTGCCCTCCCATTCACAAGTGACCTATTTATGCAAGTGCATTGTTAGAGCCACACCCAGGCTGCATTTGTTCTGGATTTTATTACCTACCCGTGTTATTGTTTTACTCTAAAATAAGACATTAGAGTGAAACACCTTCAGATGTCATAGCTACCACATTTTGTGACTGAGAATATAAATCATCCTGTGGCTCTGGGTAAAGGGATAGACAAGGTTGTGAGTCTGTTTGTGCTTGAGTGTTATCTGTTTGAGAGTTCCTGGCTAATGTGGTCAGGCAGGTTATTTTTGGTTGGTTATTTGATCTTCTTTAGAGGACCATAAGTGCAGTACAGGTCTGTAAAAAGTTTGTTTCTTACATCGAGAATGTCCATTTACAGTATTTGGTCTCATATTCTTTGTTTAATCTTTGTAATATGTGTAAAGGTGACAGCAGTTCACATTCCAGACATTTCTGTCACACGTGCCGGTACACGGTGGCGAAGTCAGAGACGTTGTTTAAAGTGTTTAAGTCTTTTCCAGTGCTGTTACAGCAAGAAAATGAACACACCAGATCAGATAAGACAACAGATATCATTGGTGTAAACATTACCTGTAGACTCATTACCACAAGTCAGCACACGTCGTTTAGTGGGGAAGAACAGGCGTAAGGGTTTCAGGCAAGAAAGGAACTGAGTATTTCTCATAAAAAAGTAAGTGATGGTAATTAATCAAATAAAACACAATAAATGACATGCAATTAATACCATGAAACCATAGAGAAGCAAAATATATAAGAATGTTAAAACTTGCAACAAGTGTATGCTACAAGTTAAGAACAACACTCACCTGTAGAGAGCTGTCTTATCCTTATCCTCAACGTCCTCTTAAGCTCCTGTGAGATGTGTAAATCAATCCCACATTTCCGTTACACGAAATGATAGTCTGTTACACCTTTCTTCAAACCAAATCCAGTTTCTTGAGTTTCAACTTCTGGCTACGAGGGCTTCCCCAAATACATTCATTTGCACACAAACACTGGCTGGAAACTGGTCTGACGAGCACCTCTGTGCAGGAGGAGGTGTTATGCAAAGGCTGATATGGTGATCACAATAAGGGAGGGAAGGAGGAAACTGAAACTGAACACCTTCGCTCCCACCACTCAGCAACTCATAGGTGAAACAGGCAAAAACTCGTCCTGTTCAGTGACTGTTCTCCCATTTACCGTATATGCTTGATGTTTTGTCACGTCTATCTCCGTTAAATCGTTTGCTGTGTTTTGTTTTGGCTCACCAATAAAAAAAGAAACATCTTCCAGTTAGCCAGAGGTCAGTCAAATTGAACAAACACAGCTAATAAGCCATGTGCTATCCTCAAGCTTTAAGTGAACTGGCAGACAAACTGGCAGGCACTCAGTGGTTTGGGCTTAACTTTTAAGGAGAACAAGAAGAACTTTGACTCCCTCAAATCTTGTCTGGATAATTCCATCCTTGAAACTGAGGGAAAAAGAAGAAGCTGAAGAAGAATGTTTGTAGGGAGCCAACAGTAATAAGGCTCCATGCAGGAGCTAAGGCTGAAGAACAAACTGAAGAAAATCCTACAATGAAAGTAAATCATTTGGATTTGCAGGGATATGAGAGAGGACCAAGGCAAGGTTTCAGATATGATCATAAGTTCATGAGAAAAGGCATGTTTGAGAACGGGGGAAGAAAAAGATCTAGTCACACAATGTATGACATGAACCTTTTTAAAAAGAAGGCATTACTGTAAAAAAGTTCAGACCATCTGTAAGGCCTAATAATCTACAGCTGTCACTTTACGGTCAACATTGCACTGGGTACATGACTATAGCGAGGTCTGATGGTGGCACTATAGGGAAAGGGTCACGGGGTCACCAAAGTCAAAAAGTCTCTTCTTTGTGGGAATGTATGTGTTCTCACAAAAGTTAATGAGAGTAAGACATTAGTTTTTATTGGATGCTGGTCACAAACAAACACAAAAGCAAATGGGTAGCAATCACTGAACTTCCACTTCTTGGGCCATGTCATTATGTAAATTATTGTCAAAATTTGAAATATTCTAAAAATTCTTTACATATTTAAATAATCAACTCAATATATTGAAAGTTAATTTTGTCCCTCATAGTTATGGAGCTCCAAATAAGAAGAATACTCATACTGTATAGAGTCATTGTGTAAAATATAGAAATAAATTAATGAATTGTGAAGTAACTCAGGAAATTATTAATACACAATTCATTATTATGAGATTATTCTGAATTATAAACAAATAATACAGCAAAATTATTTGGTGTAATATTAGCTAATATTGACATTTTCATATAATGAGTATAGGAACTATTTCTCACTTGAGGTGTAGTTTGATCAACTGTCAACTTCTCACAGAATGTGAATCTTTCCTCCAGCAAGGCAATATATTTTGCAATAAGATTAAATAAGCTGTTTGTTTGTTAGTTTGTTACATGTCCCTCATACAGTTTAATGTTGTCTGTATTGGTTTTTGTTTTCTGTTCTTTTCTTTTGTCATGTTTGACAATTCTGCTTCATGTATGAATATAAGATGTTAAAATGATCATTTTTCAATGTGATCAGTTAAAATATATTTCTTTGTACATACCGCAAAGTCTGACATATGATCACTTTTGGACACTCCATGAGCTTTCATACAGGCCAAAAATATACTTATACACAAAATATTTCATAAAATGTTAAGCACTCTGAAATTAAAGAGCATAATTTATGATGGAGTTATGCTTCCACATAGATTTTAACCTCATGTCCCTTTCTCTTGTGCCACCCTGAGGACCAACTTTACATTTTCAACCCCACTGCTAAGACTCCACAAATTGCACAATTATTGTATGTACTATGTTGTACATTCTGTCCAGTGCTTTAGTATTGTGGGGCGTAAGGAACATTACAGCCTCTTGGGAGAGATTCAGACTTTTCATTGTGCTGTTACAAAAGCAGCAGCTGACAGCTTTCAGCTTGTACTCCAGCAAAGATCTGTTCCACACTGATATGTATCATAATCAGACTAATCCCCTTGTCATCTTTCTAAAAAAAAAAACAACTCACACTTGTGTCATATATAATGGACACTGTGTTTGACTTTGATTAAACAAGAACAGGTCAAAGAGAAGTAGTCATCTGTCCAGGCAATATTTGTGAACATGAAACAATTTCTCTCAAAGCCAGAAGGCGGTGAACTTGAACCCTTGTTGTCGTCAAGAAGTGAAATCTGAAACTGATCCAGAGAATGATAAGTAGGTTGACTGTGAGAAGTACAGAGTAATTGGAATAAAGTTACATCCTTTGGCACAAAATAAATAGCGGAGGAAAAAAAATCTGGGCCCACAATGTCAACTGAGCTGAACAAATCTCATCAGAGATTGGAGCATTGTTCACAAATATTGGACTGTACTGTTCTAGGCTTCAGGCATTACAAATATGAATTCCTATGCATTTCTACACAGCCTGTTTACTAGAGCTGTTCTTCTACAATTGGTTTGAATTTAACAGCTGTCCATCATATTTACCATTCGAAGACCAAATGGCTGATAAATAATGACTTTTGGCAAAATGGCTAATAAGCTCCTTGCTTGTTTTGAGCGAAATTTATTATTTCATTCTACCTTAAACAAATGAGCTTCTTAAAATGGAGAATTTCTTGGTTAATCTGAGCTGATAACAACCCAGACACCAGCCAGACCCTGTGACATGATGCAGCCTCACTTCTGTGGAAGCTTTAAAGGGTAGTTACAGAGAAATGACTTTTGCTGCTGATGTTTTTAAGATTTTAAAACAGGCTTATGACCTTACATGACCTACAGTGGCTGGCAACCAAGACACGCAGTGCCCGTGTTAAACATTTACAGTCTTTTTATAGTACATTCACAGTATGAGAAAGCGACTGATAACATTTTAGTTCCTGTTTGTCTTTCTTCTGCACACATCATAGCCAGCAGATGGCAGGACATTCATAATGGTAAATGTTTGTCTTTATACAGTATGTGTTGCTAAAAATGGCATCTGTGTGTCCATACATGAGCTCTGCAGTAGAGGCCGCCAGAGCAGGAAGTCTTCAGCATGTCAGATCCAGTGTCACATTATAGCAGTGGGCAGAGGGGGCTTTCTCCAGCACAATAGTACAACAATAAAAATGTGCAGTTGTGGTCCGGAAAGAAAGTTCTGTAATAAATCCACACGTTGCATATTTAATAATAGTGTGAATGAGCTGAGGTCTGCATGTAAAGTATTATTAGATAAATGGTTTTAGGTGGTCATTAACAAATATGTGGATTATGTTCTGAACCAAGATCCTCTTATCATCTGGACTTCTGTTGGCACCTTACACTGTATATGTGAATATTTGATCATTATGGATGAACATTACTTTTATCTTAGATACATGTGGGGATTATTGGGTGGCTGTAGGAGTAATGAACATACAAACTGTCCTTATTATGTTGGTTATAATTACAGGGGAACTAGTTGCCAAAATTAAGATGTAATGCAGTTTAGTTGTATTCTGCTAAATCTTTGTACTAATGGTTTACATTCATATGGCATTTACTGGAGCAGTCGTTGATATACATACAATTTCAGTGATCCAT
Source organism: Maccullochella peelii (assembly GCA_002120245.1). Lineage (NCBI taxonomy): Eukaryota > Metazoa > Chordata > Actinopteri > Centrarchiformes > Percichthyidae > Maccullochella > Maccullochella peelii. Next base: position 93,693 of record LKNJ01000983.1, read on the forward strand.
ATACCATTATTTGATCAATTACTAAAAAGTGGATAAAACCTGGGCCACATACTATATCCCCAAGTATTTGGTCCACCAAGCAGCTTACAAATTTGGAAACATTTTTTGAATTAGCTTGCCAATTGTTAAAAATGTTAATATAGACAAGATCATGATACATCATGTTTCAACATTATCAGTCAATATTATATTACCATTAATAAACTGGCAATGCTGAGCCGTTGTTTGACAGGCTTGGCCACCAGTGAAAATGTGAGAGACAGATTTTCTGTTCCCATGGTGATGAAGATGGCTATGTAGTGATCTCCACTACATAGTGTTCATTGTGTTCCACATGAACACAATACTATTTTTAACTCCCAAATCTTTTATCTATTTATATGTCTCTCAATAGATTCTTAGGACACATTGAGCACTGGCCATTAGTGCTGCATACATACAATATGCGCACACACACACACACACACACACACACACACACGTACGATTCCTTCTGAATTATAGATTTATCAGTGACCGGGAAAGAGATGTGAAAAGCAAAGTATTGTTGCAGTGATTTGAGACAAACAATGAGACTAAAATGTGCGTAGATCTTTAAGAGGCCATCATTGTAATAAACTCAAGCCCAGAAAGGTGAAGTACAACTGTTTTAATTGCAAAAGGATACCGGTTAATACATTGAATGAAGCACTGAAACAAGCCACTGTGACATTGCAAAATACCACTAAAAAGGACACCGTAAATTTCCGAGAAAAAAAAAAAGTCATTCATTCGATCAGAAAGGCATACATATGAAAGAGAACAGGAACGGAGCGTATTTACACCATGATAAAGTGTCCTGTAACTCTACAAAACAAGGTGTGCTGGGAGGCCTCCTCATTCACAACATTTTAAAAATGTTTTACAAACAGCTGTTAACAAAGAGCAAGCCTTCGATGTCCCATTTCATTTTTTTTGTTTTTTATCAAAAGACAGTAATCTAAAAAAAGGCACCACTGTAGGTGATGAATTCACACCATCCATCTTACATGGTGGCGGGCCAGTTAACACAAGACAACCAACATTTTCTGTTAATGTTTTATATGCTGTAGCGCTGTAATAAGCTGTAGAAAACCCAAGGAAACAAGAACATTATTAGCATGAAAGGTTATACAGAACTGATAGCTTGAGAAAAATTACAACAAATGCGGTTTTTGTACAAAGTGGCAGGTAAAGTGAGGTGTCCCTGCTGTTGGATTAGCTGATATTATTAGCTATTGTGCTGGCGTGACAGCACTCCCTGCAGGAGAACGGTGTAGTTCACAGCACCAGATAGTTTGGTGATGGTTTGTCTTGAGCATTAAGTGGCTGATGAAAACAGCTATTCAAAGCTTATCCAGAGGGCCGGCACCGGATCACTCCCAAGACATACAACTTTCAGACTGTCACATCATCACAATGAAATTACAGCATGGAAATTTAAGTTTTAGTTGATTTATTTTTACGCTATTGGGTATAAAAAGGCTATTCCTACAGAAAAACAAAAAAGATTTTTAACTATTCTTGAATCCGAATGCATAGATGTTAATCTTAAGCATGCTACTGTATATGTGCAGCTTTATTTTTCAATATATTGAGAAATTAATTGTGGTCAAGCATTGTAATGCTGGCAAGTAGACAGTGTCTGTAGCTGTGATGAACAAGTAGCTCCCTGCTTTGTGCTTCAGTGTCGTCCAATTTAGTGGTTCTCAGGCTCGATTCCCTGCAGAAATCTGAGAAAACTCTTTTCAGTAGATTAGTAAAATGCACGATGCAAGTCGTGACAACAGAAAAAGAAATATGGCCATAGAAAGTTGCACACAGAGGCTTGAAAAAAAGTACTAGAGTTTAGAGCTCATGTGAGCAAGTTAAAACTAGAAAAGAAATATCCTAGACAAGTACCCTTGATATAAATTAATAAACTTTATAAAAATTTTAAACCCACACATAGATTTAGACAACCGTTACGTTTTCATCTCCCCTGTATCTGAGAACTATGCTGAGCCATGCAAAATAGGAGAAATCCCACTACTGTTTAGCACCCTAATTGCCTCAGATGAGCTTGATTTCATCTTGGTGTTATTTTGATGCGTTAAAAGTAACATGCATAAATCTCTAGATGTGCTTCCTCCAGAATATTAAAAGAAGTTTACTGATAAAGTTACATATTTCCCCCTTTCTATAATTCTTGGTCTAAAAATCATACTTTGGCTTTGAAACCTTCATGGGTTTATCTTGGAATTTCACACAGTGTCACCACTGGTTGGGGTGATGTAGTGATAAACTGGCTTAAAATGGAATTATTTAGACTTGGTTAATAAAAACTGAGGACTGAATATGTGTTGGCTTTTTATTTTTATTTTTTTAAAAAGGGCCTAATATTTTTTGCTTTGGTTGTTTTTATGCACCATTAGGTCCTTCAAAACAGCGTTTTACATGCCCAAAGTTTCATAACCATTCATCAATATCATGCACTGCAGTTTGTGAAAATCTAAAACACAGAGGGTATATACCATGTATAGCCTAGTGTCTATGTAGAGGGTCAAAATAGAGGAAACACCATCATAAAGACTTCACTGAGGGCTATATGGGATGCTTTTTCTTACATGGTTGTTTCCTTGTCCCTGATTAGACAAGATAAATGCCAATTATTACCAACATAAGGATTTTAGGCCTCCATGGTTATGGTGGTTTAAAAGTGCCATTTCATAGACAGGTTTATAATCTCTCATATATATATATATTCAGTTGGGAACATGGATTCTCATTGAAGAGGAGTTAGCTTCTGACCAATGATCCTGTTCAGTCAGGAGCTGCATCCCACACATGCTCACCCTCTGTGGTGGGACTTCATTTTGGTTCTTCTTTTACTTTGACCATACCCTGTATTATGTTGAGCAAATGTTAGACGAACATTGTAGTGAGGTTATGGAAGCACAGCAACGGACATTGGGCAGAGATGTTATGATGGATAGCTATACACAGTATTTACAGCGGGTTAGAAGGATTTTATCTGGCTGAGCAGATTTCCTTTGACAAGGAACCATTACCTTTCACACTTTTAATCGTAGGGCAGAAGGACAGGAGGACATGGAGGAACGTCACGAATACAAGTGATACAAAATTTCAGCTCTGACTAACACCCCTAAAAATATCCATTTGCTGCTTGGAATTCTGTGACTGAAATATTAAAGTCAGAGTGCATCCATTAACAAAATGTTTGAGACCAAAGTGAATTTTTTACACTGTGAAATCTGCTGGTCAGTGAACTGTGTGCCCTTTTTGAGAAACAGTGCCTAACCTCCACATAGAAACATACGTCTGAACGTTTAAATTAGTGGGCTGATTGTTGAACATTAGTGGTCAAAACTGATCTTTTGAAAAAAGGTTTGTGTTTGTGTTATTCTCAAGCAGCAAATGGTTTCATAGCCCTGGTGGCTAAGGCCTTAAAAAGAGACAAAGACTGGTTCTCCTCGACAACAGGTGGCACTGTGAGTGAAGGTGGAAACCTGCAGAGGTGTAAAAACTTCTGTGTTTCAGGCCAAAAAGGAGGCTGTAGGAGGAGAGTCTACATCGATTCGCCGAGAGAATCCTCATCATCCAGAGATAAGGGCAGGTAGAGATCCTTCAAACACAGAGGAGCAAAATCACATGTGTAAATTCACAGTTAGGAGCAAAGAAAAATATGGGATTTGGAGACAAAAGACGACAAGTCAGGAGAGGGAGAGAGATCTGGGTACCTTCTGCTTGTTGTTGAGGCCTGGACTATTGGGGGTGGAGGTGGGGGAATGCTTGGAAATCGGGGTGGAGAGCTGGCTGCTGGAGCCCGTCCCGTTGGCTGAGAGAGCCCACAGAGCAAAGTAGAGGGGAGAGGGAGGAGGGAGGAGGAAAATGGGAAAAAGAGGTAAACAGTAGTGTGATTTAGAAAGTGTGCAAGAGAGACTTGAAACGCTTTCCTTGGCTCTGGAGAAAAGTAATTCCTGAACTGTGGTCTCATTTGGCCACAGCGTAGAGGGACACTGTTGGTCCAGGTTTAGGTGGCTGACAAGCTCTGTGTTTGTTAGATGACACTTTATTCACCCACTCTGCGTCCTGCCACGTTGCTAGGATTCCCTCTGTGTGGAACATTGTGTTTATGTCTAAGAGCAGTGCGATGTGATGTAGTTGTGTGTGTTACTGTGTTAAGTGGTTTAAGAGTTTGAGAGTTTGTGTTAAGAGTTTTTTGTCTATAAGAGATGAAAAGAATTCTGAAGACTATGAGCCAGATGGCCAATGTAAATTTGAGCCAGTGAGTGTTGAAAACACAACGCGGATAAAGCTTCATTGTTAACCAACTTAATGCCGCTGGCTTCATTTAACCACTCAGACAGATAAACAGACTTACAAATGTAAATGTGGAACACTTTAAAAGGAAAAACCTGAAATCACAAGTCCTGTTATCTTGGAATCTTAAAATCAGTAACTCTAAACACGAGCAGCTCTCCTGAACAGAGAGTGCAGCCGTTTTATTTAGAGACCAAACACTGAGCTGTAGCAGAGGCAGAGTAACCTTTTCTCTTTATACAGCAAGTTGCCCACACTGTCCAGGTTTCGTCTCTAGATTTCAACATTTGAGAGATTTATTCACCCTCTGCTGAAAACTCATTCCAGCATGGTGATGTTTCATTTAAGATCAGTGTGTTTCATTGTGGGCTTCCATCCCAGGACCATGCCAAACACACAATCAGTGCATTCAACTCATTAAACCCAGTGCACCCTAACACAAGTTGTTGTTTTAAATGCCAGAGGCTGAAGAAAGTGCTGGTAAGCAGGTTAACTGCTCTGTAAATTCATTTATTTTAGACTGAATATGTTGGAGAACAGGAGTCTGCAGGTCAAGGCACATGCACACCTATTGTTGAGCTGTTGGCCAATAAGAGACCTCCATACCAGTTGTTAACCAATTAGAGGCAGGAGAAGCATTCAGAGGCAGATGGCAACATTTATAGTTTTTCATGTTCAATAATTCCACAGTGAAGTGCCTTAGCCAGGTACATTTTCAATGTAATATAAAACACACAGATTCTCTAGCAGATCCCTGAACCTGCCCAGATATCTCTATTTAAAATAGTGATTATTATTATTAAATTATTACTATTATTATTACTAAAATAATCACATTTTTGTCATATTGTGCAGGTTCTGTGTAGGTGGATCCTTTAAATTCATGCCAGGAAAGGTTTAAACTAAAACATGCACTAAATGGATCAATATATTTGGCTTTATATGGTTGTTTTATTTTTACAGATTCTAATTCATATGTTAAGTTGCTGGAAAAGAGCGAAGATCCCCAATGATTTATTTCAGCCTCACACAGACTAATAGCAACAGGCGTGGAGCATGAGAAGTATAATATACATACTAAAAAGTAACCTTCCATCCCCACCACCCCAAAGAAAGAAACAGAGCAGAAATCCTCTTCTTTTTGTACTAAAGATTCTGGTAAATATATTTTGAATGATTGAAAACTCAGTGATAATTTCAAGTACTAATCCCAACTAACATAGGCAGGTCACATACGTTTGCTCTGCTATGACCCCATTATCACCCTGCTGACCTCTCGGGTATTACGGAGGTGGTTAATGCTCAGGTTTACTGCCTCCCCAGCATGTTGGCCAACCATCTGCTGTCTTAAAGGCCCAACATCCCCCATCAGTGATCAATAAGATATTCAAGACTGCTGAAGGACTGAAGGAACCCGCAGGGCCAGAGACCCCAACACTCCCCCCACCTATCACGTAAAGTGGCATGAAACATGAACTGTGGACTACCTGCTGCTACACTGCCAACTCAGAGCATCAGCTCTCTGCATTTCTCCTACAGGGGATTTAACAACTCACCTGCTCTGTCTTTCCACTGTCACTTGCTCATACTTTAACTGGCTTTAAGAAGACGTAGTAAAACCTCTATGTGGGTGTGCCATCATGGTATAGAGCTATAACCAGTGGGAGAATTAGTACAGGTTAACTAACATAATTGTGCCTAATAATGCACAATCTTGCACAATTTGAACATATTATGTGAGACACGAGGAAAAAAAACTGATGGCATGATGCTTCCCCCCCCCCAGTGTTCAAAGTTTACGTGAAAGCTGTCAAAGAAGACAGCTTTTTTTTGGTCATGCCTGCAGCCAATCAGATTTCATGGCACCAACTGTTCAGCCAACTTAACGGTGCAGCTATATAAACTCAGATAGCACTGTAACAAAGAGGTATAGCACTGTTTTCCAGTGTTAAAAGCTGTTGTTAACATAAAATATTCAAGCATGAGGAGGCACCAGTGTCTCTATTATGTTCTATTGCCTCCTGGATATTGTTAAATGTTAAAATGCCTGATTGTCAAACAAACAGCTAAAAGCTGTTTACACTGTCTCCGTTTACTTTTCATGTTTCATTCATGGGATTTAAAAATAGTCTGCATTAGTAACATTATACTAAATCTCATCAGATTTAGTATAACAAACAAACGCTGGATTTTTACTGTCCCCAATCTCAAGTAAAGGGTTTGTATGGAGGTGTTGTAGTGAGATTAAGGGGCTGATGTTGTTTGGAGCTCCCAGTAAAAACAGTCCAACACCAGCTCTCAAAGCACAACCAGACAACACAGGGCTGCCTTTTGTCAAATTTCTGATTATAGTCGAACAAAATTAAAATAGAAAAAAACCTAATTTTCTCTCATTAGCATCTCTGAGATGTGCTCGTTGGAAGCAAGCTTGACATGTATATATGTATTTTTATGCTCACCATTACACTGTCAGAGTAAGGTCAAAGGTCGAGGTCAGTTAAAGACCAGCACCACTAGATCTGGTTGGGATTTAGCATCACAACCCCAGGAGCTGATCACTCTGCTGTCACATTTCATGTTGTATTTGAGTTCATTTCCAGCGACAGAAATGGCCTACTTTTCATTTTCCACCAGCTCTCTTTGTTGAACAAGGTGAGGTCAGTTTCTGCTGTACTTTAAACAGGAAGCGTTACTGTGTGGGGGGGGAGATAAAAATGGGCTCACTCGATTCAGCAGGAGACTTGCTGCGCCTGATCGGACCAGGACTCTTTGAGCCACGTTGAGGAGTTTTAGTGGGTCCCTTCATCACCCTGCATTCTGTGGAAAGAAGCACAAATGAAGTTAGAAATGATCACCTTTTTTTCCCCTAAACCGGAAGAGTGAGCTGCCCGTGTTCATGTTTGGTGGAGCAGCTCCATCTAAAATATGAGTTTAAAGTTATCCATAATGTCTGAAATCAATGTAAAACTAATAGAACAAATTAGGCAAAGCTCTACCTAGATACCACATGGCTAGATAACACTAGGGGTAAGTGATAAAATGTGTTTTTGGGTTGGTTTGTTTTTTTGGATTTTGGTGCTATCCTGATGATGTAAAATGGGTGTTTGGAAAAGCTGGATGCATACTTTTACTGAATAAAATCTTTTTCTTCTGCAATAATGCATGTTGACTTGACATATCGATTGATGGAAATACAAGGTAATACAAGACAACATAGTGAAGCAACTCACTGGCCTGATCACACCATCAATGACCAAGAACATGTATTCTGATAAGTCAGCAAGGTGCTGTGATCCTGAGTTGACAGGAAGTTCATATCAACTGATCTGACTCCACTTGAAGCCCTTTTTCTTTTGTTGCTTGCCTCATTTTTTAAAATTATGTTCTTTTTTAATCTATTTACTGAAGTTTGGAAACCAAATCATTTTCTTCATTTACGTTAATTTTCTAAATGCTAAATGGCTTTAACTGCCTGCTGGTATTATGTTGCTTCCCTTTTGCCCCAATATTTTGGGTACGCAGTTTTGTGTGGGCCCTCAGCACAAGCATGATAATGGGACAGAAATAAGCAGGAATAAAGTAGAAAAGCATAAAATACAACATGGATGAAGAAACCGTTCTCTTCAGAATGTCACCATGTCTCTTCTGTCAAGAAATTCACACCAGACTCAGAGCACACAGGCTTTAATAATGGTCAGTGAAGGCCACACTGTGCACAGATGCGTCAACTAGAATGGATTTTATTGATGCGCTTTGGTTTTTTGTATACATCAGTGTTAAACCTGCTGAAGCAAGACAATTAGCAGCAGGTTGGTAAGGCTCTAGACTTCACTTTAATGTGAAATTATTATTGTAAATCGAACCTCAATAATGACCAAATTGAACAATAGCCAGCCCTGACCAGTTTGATTTCTACCTTTATATTCCTGGGTTTAATGGCTATCATTGAAAAGTGATATCTGTTGTGCTTGTGACCTCATGTAAATGTATAGCAGTGCGCGCTTATATATAAATCATATAGAAATGTATGCAGTATATTCTGGGTCACTGTATTAATCAGGGTAGACAGACTCCAGACATTGCTACTCCTCCCTTTGCATCTTCCCCTCTCTGTTTGTACTGTCAGGCTCTCTCTTTCCTCCCCCTCCTCCCTCCTCTCTTCCACTTTTGATGCTAATTATACTATCTGTCCTCCCTCCGTCTCCCGGGATCGCACCATGTCTGTCTTCTCTCTTAACCTTCACACACTGCTGGATACAGACATACATTCATGTGCCATTGTTTGCCAGGTGTGCCACCATGTCTTTGACAGTGCTTCAGACTGGCAGCTTGTCTGGTCTACTCATTGGTCTCGAAATAGTCTTTAGTCTATCTGCACAGAATCCCTCCCAGATTCAACTGATGTTGTCGCTGCATAAACAGAGCTGCAGGTACACATGTGGTCCTCTCTGTCACCACGTCCATCTTCGTAGTCTTTTATTTAACATAAGGAGTGTGAAAAATAGCCACAAGGGATTTAAATCTATTTTGGTAATTCTGCCAAACCAAGCTTCAAAGCAATAACTGTGTGAGTAGAAGAAAAGAGACAAACACATTTTAAGTTAATCTCCAGCCCAGACAAGAGTATAGGAGGGAACATTTCTTTGTATATATAGAATCTTAACTCCTTGAAAACCATCAAAGGTAACAATTATCAGTCATTTCTGTAAGGAGAATTGCCTTACAAAATGTCAGGATTTGACCATAAATCTTCCAGACTGATCTGTGTGTTGTTGTAATGTAACGCCCATGATGTATCACAGACAGGGCTCCCTCCTCCTCTACTCCTCTACTGAGGTCAACTCAGTGATGTCTGGATTCTCGAGACTCTCAGCCATTTTACTTAGCATTGCCCCAAGGTTATTACAGACTGAACGAAACAATTTAGCTGTGGTTCCATGGGGGAAAAGCATGCTGAAAGGAAAGGACCCAGATCATTATAAAAGGAACTGGCACCTCTATCCTACCAAGATTTGAGACGGAACTGACGGGAGGGGAAGGTATGAAGGGAGCATAATGACAAATCAGACCTGTAACAGCGCTGCGGTAAGATTAAAAGACATTTATAAGATACTGAATGTTTCGAGGAGGGGACAGTAGGTGGAAGTGGGTTTGTAAAAAATAGGGTTTTCAAGCCCGTAGGGAGCAGAGAGACTCTGTGTGAGGATTGGTTTAACATTTTCTCTCCTCGACTTCCCAGCACTATCAGCACCGACAGATCAGCTGGCCTAAACCTGTCACCGAACAGATTAATGGCTCTTCTTCTTCTCTACCTTTTCCTATCCCTGCTGCTGGCTGCAGCAGATAACTTCCCTCTTTGACTGCCTTTCTTTCTTGGCCTCCCTCTCACATACATAATTTTTCTCCTCAATATAAACAAGCACACGACTTTGTATATGGATATGATTAGTCTAAAGAGTCCCTATGGTATATCAAATGACACCCCAGGAACTACTTCGCTTTCACTCTGTGAGATGTGGACATTTTTGTTTTATATACAAACTCGATACATGATACATTTTACCTGCTCAAGTGCAATGTTTGGGGCAGTATACCAGAAACTTGTTAAATTAAATAGAATTTTCCTTCTTTAATTGTTTTTCTCAAATCCCTTTTCTAAATATCTAATCATCAGGTTCATCTCACATTATTAGGTTTACTAAACAGATGGCATGGGGTTACACAGTAAGGAAGTCTCTAATAAAGTCAGAGTCCAGAATATTGGGAAAACTAACCCTCTGTGGCTGCACCAATTTAAATCTAATGACACACACAACCATAACATTAATATATGCATTTCACTTGCTGTACGGTTTGCACTTTCAGTGACTAAGTAAAAGCATGAGCCAAATTCCTAAAAGTGCAAACATAAATTCCACTGGATGTCTCCCACTAACTGCAGTCATATAAACAATTTAATAGACTTTCTTAAATCAAAATGCAGGCATAAACAGTGCAAAAGCCCTGTCAAGTGTGTCTTAATGTATATATGGACAGATTTGTGGGTGTCATTTGCTGTTAAACATTTCATTAGTCTTTTAACAGCTACAATGTTTTACTGTCTTCATGTCAATATTGCTGCATGGTTATTATAATTATACAGACTGATGTTGTCACACTCACCGTTATCATCCAGAGAGAAGTCATCCTGGGCATAGCGGAATTTCTCTGGCCCACATGCAATGAAGACATCGTCATCACCAAAGAAATCTTGAAGGCAGGTAACCTGTGAAGCCAGAAGACAGAAAACTTGAGACCCCTGAATATTCTGGCATCAACTGGTATCATAACAAGACGAAGAGTCTCCAGCCATGCTAGCGGCTCTGGGAGGCTGTACTTCGGCACAGCAGTGCTTTGAGCCGAATGCTAACATCAGCATGCCAACATGCTCACAGTGACTATGCTAACATGTTGATGCTAAGCAAGTATAATGTTTACAATGTTCACCATCTTAATTTTGCGTATAAGCATGCTAACATTTGCTAATTAGCAATAAAAACAAAGTACAGCTGAGGCTATTGAGAATGTCAGTTTAGAAGCCATTTAGTCATAAACATATTGGACAAATCAAAAAGTCAGCTTCAGGTAGAAGTCGGCCGCCTTTGTGTTTTACTTGTCATGTTAACATGCCTTTACCTGAAGTAGGTGCATGTAACAAAACACACACACAAAGGCAAAAAAAATCCCAAACAGAGAGTATAATGTTACACCTTTGCTGTAATGTTTAAATTATTCAACTTCCTTCCCCAGGGTCTTTTCACTCTTATAGCAGCTGTTGACACAATATGGCCACAGTGGACAGATGTCTTTGGGCCACACCTTCTCCTCTGCTCTCCATAATACAGGCCACGTTACCAGCTCAGGCATGCCTATTAAAGCCATTCAAGCTAAAAGCTGTGCTTCCCCTTGGTTGTTTTTTACCCCTGGTGCAGATGAGATTTGCACAAAGCATCTCTGCCTCATTTCCAGTTTGCCTTTCAACACCAGTTGAAATTAGTTCTTTCTCTCTTGAATTATTGGATCAAGACATATGAACTAATTGACCTACAGATGACTCACTCTGTCCTCATTCACGTGGCAAATTTTGAGGCCAATTTTCTAAAAATACAAGACTCTCACTGACTCTCAGCTCTCTGCTGGGCTCTCTAAGAGGTCCATGGCCTGAAAGAGTACCCTGTGTTGGGACGTTCGCCAAGATAGCCAAGATGCATCATGGTTTCCTTTGTGATACACATCCAAACTATGAGCTGCAGATAATTTTGGAACACCCCACCCAGGCAGCTGCCATGTTGATTCTCTGTCCTGTTAGACAAGCTAAAAGTGTGTGGTGGTGACTGGCTGGCGAGGCATCCAACAGCTGTACCCTCTCCGTGTCCCGCAAGATTCCCTGGATACAGGCCTTCAGATCCTTGCTGAGGTACGGAGATGGTACTTTGACTCCAGGGATCAAAATCAAATTGGTTTTTCAGCCAGGGCTAATTTACAGGCTGCAAAACTGGGTTTTGTTCTGTGTTCATTACCAAGAGATTAGATACATGTTACTTTCATTAGGTTAAACTGTTGTGTGCAACAAGGGCACCTGACAGTTAATCATAAGATGGAAGCATTAGGAAGCACTCTTCTTCCCCTAAGGCCAGCGGGTGGAGGAGAGGAGATGGAAATGGGCTGGAATGGGGCAGGAGGGTGGAGGCCATGTTTTAATAGCTTTAAGAACAGAGCTGATTAAAGGGATAAAGTGTTTATCCAACTGACTGCTACCTTAATCTTTCTTAACAGAGTCTCCATTCGGAATGAAGATTCTGTAGGTTTCTGACAGGCAGCACTAGTCAATCAGTCCACTCACTGACAATCTGGATTTTTGCAAAGGAACTTAGATCATTGTTGGCTTTCAAACCCATACGTTCTTGCTCTCTCTCATAACTGGGAGTGAACCACAAACAAAATGACACTGTAGGTTAGGAGGTGTCTCTGGCTCCCCCAAAAAATATTCCTATCTGGTCAAGAGCTTTTCCGGCTACTTAGCATTCCTCTTGAACTAAGACTGTTGGTAGATAAATCCAAAAACCACACATATATACTTTCGTACTGCAATGTCTCAGAAACATTTAGAAGGAGGGTGACAGTGCAAAAATAGCATGCTCTGAGATAACCTGGGTTTAACCCCATGTTTCAGAAAGCCCCATCCTCCTTAAGAATCCGTAGCAAAAACACTGAATCCTTCTAAGAAATCCTAAAAATCCTATTCCCTACAGGGATCACTTCAGATCCACATTATCTGTACAATTACAGTGCAGATCTTTGACCAGTCCTCTTTGCATCATTAAGCCCACAAATAATTAATGTACAGTGTATATCAAATGTCCCGCAGACACTCCAACAATCACCTAAACCTGGCCTGCATATGCACACATGTGTTTTTCCTCTCACATGGAATGCCTGTCATGGGTTAATAGTTACTGTAACCCTCAGTGAAGTTTGGCCTGACATCTGTCTACAACTGATAGAAATGTTGTGGAAAACGGCAAAATCAAATGGAAAATGTCCCTTTGAAACATGACTGCAGTGAGGAAAGGGCAGGCCAGCTTGGGAACATTTGGAAGTAGGTTAAGAAGCATCCTCTCTCCATTTGAAAAGGTCAGTAAACTGCATCAGACAGACCCACCTGGCAACAGAATTGAGGAGAAGGACAATATGTGATGCCATTCAACTTAAAGATGATCAAAAGCCCCGTCACATTGCATATTTACATATTGCAGATACATGCATCAGAGTCAGTGTGTATCTATTTGTGTGTTTATTGGAGGAAGGCGGGTGGGGTTTTCTAAGAAACTGGCTCCTTCCAGACTCCAGGTGCCCACCACCCTCTGTCCCACCAAGCCCATCCCTAATCTCTGCCTCACCAGCTGTCAGGACCACATGACCCCCCAAAAACCACCAACACCACCAGCAGCTACACAGGGATCCACCAACTACAACAACTGAATTATTCAGAGTTCCTTTAGCCCGACTCTGGCCAATCGTCCACAGGCTGCAGACATTTCATTAGGTCATGATGGTCAAGTGGTAAATATAGAAATTGTGCGCTCTGTATTTCTAAACTTGCTGGTGAGTGGGCCACAAGCTGGTGCAATATCTATAGTTCCTTTCTGTGGTGCTTAATTAAGTTTTTCATTTCAGTATTTGTTCTACCAAACAGAAAACCTCTGGGAATTGCCTTAGATGTGAGATGTGATGTTTCACCTTTAATATGATTCATTCATCAAAAACACAAGGCAGCAGGCTATTTGAGACACCAGAGAGATTTACCACAACATACAGCATCACCTCCATGAAAGTTAATATAATAAATGCACCATATGATACCAGTTGTCTGCAGGATCATAAAACATTAATGTATGTTGTAAATAACAGTGAAACAAATACCAGATGTCCTCCTCTGCTTGCAGAGAGGTAATATTTCACCATAAATGGGAAAACTCTTATTGGGACAACATGCGTAGTACCACAGCCACAGATGGAAAAATAACAGTCATTATAATGTGGGCTGAGCAGTGCCTCATAGTTTTCTGCCTAATATATGGCAGGATATATACTTTTTGAAGGCAGTCATTTCAGGTGTAACTTAAACTGCTTAAACCAACCAATGCCAACCTATTAAACAAAACAAATTCCATATCTGAGGCCAATAACGGTCAAACAGCAGTTCCTTGCCACAGCTTTTGTGTGAAGCAGCAGGAAACATCTCCAAACAAAGCTCATGCATCCTTTGTCTTCTACAAGCAGCTGCTTGTCTTCACTTCAGCTCTCATCCTTTGAGCAGCACAGTTAGAGCAATAAGGAATGAACAACTGATGAATCTCCAGGTACAGTATCAGTCTCGTCTCAGACACCACACAGCCAAATTAATTGATATCTGTGCAGAAGTGAAGTTTGACTCTCTGTGACCTGGGTGGCTCATCTAATCAGTAATTATCTGGCAAACGATAAAGGCTACAATCGACATTAATGAGTCAGCAAATGGCCAGTCAGTAGAATCAGATATAACTAACTACACTAATCTGCTGTGTTCTGAAGGATACCATAGAGGAGTAAATCTCAGATCAGTTTATGAGGGTTTCCTTCTGCCTCCATACAAATGATGGAAAGAAAATAAATAAGTCCTGAAATTAAGACAGTGGCTTTACACGGGGGCACACTGCAGCATTTTATGGTGTTTTCTTTACGTTAGAGGAAATGACTATGAATGGCGTATGGTTGAGGGCAGAGCAATAATCTAAAGATTATGGGGGGGGGGGAAGACAAAATACAAATCTCACAGTGAGCAAATTAGTTTTAATTAAGTGTTCTATTGTGTAGTCTCAGTATTAATGAGTTATATGTGAGAGAAGGGAAGTATACAAAAGATAAAGGCAGAAAAAGAGCCAGTAAGACCTTGCTTTGCAACCCATGGGGAAACTCCCACACCATTTCCTTCACTATAGGCAGAGACCTGATCAATATCAGTGCCTCCGCACACACAGTGTCTCCATTTTGTCCATTTCAACTGAGGGTTTCACAGACAATACAAAGCATAAAAAACAATCCTAGCTTAAAAATCTTGTCAGGTTGTGGCTCAGCTGATGGACACAATTATGGGATGTAAGTCAAGTCCAGTAGATCAAACTATAAAGAAAGCCAATATTTCAGCATCTGCAATCGCTTTGCGGTGATTTGTCCCACTCCAACGATGATTTTTATTGCCAGTTGCCTTTCTGACCCGTCTGTGACCTTGGTGCACTGGCACAGTGTCTGTGTGCTACTGTAGGTGCTCCGGATGCATTTGGAGCGCAGATGAGCAAGTTAGGCAGCAATATCTGCATGGTCATGGGGAGCAGCTGGTGCCTGATGTTGTTTTAACCCCACCCCTCCCTAACCCTGAGGAAGCAGGCTTTCCATTTGGCTGACTGATGTGGTCTTAGCATTATTAAACTGTGCTTCCTCCTCTTCCCCCCCAGGTCATGCTCACTTGTTGCTCGTGCAGGAACGGGGGGCTGTGAGGGGATTCAGGCACAAAGGATGTATACAGGCTTCCATGCTTGCTCAAGATGCTTCATCATGGGGACCACGCCCCTCTGTCAGCCTGATTGTCTGCCTCGGTTTAACACTGTATGTGTGTGTGTGTGTGGGCGTGCGTGCGTGAGTGAGTGAGTGAGTGAAATGTGGCTGCAGTGAGCTGTGCTGAAGGGTGAGGAACAGAGAGCAAGCAGGTAAGACCCAATGTAAAGAGCACACTCAGCGTATTACAGCCATTGTCACAAACTGAATCCATCACGGTGGGGCTTATTGCCATGACAACTGCTTCTGCAGCATGGCAAAGAGCAGGCAGACTGCAAGAGCACTGATAACCAGGGAAAAGCAAGCTTTTCTTTCCCATTACTGGATGTATTTTAGTCATTAAGAAGCCCTGAACCCATGCCTGTATCTATATCCTATTCAGCGAATAATTTCTTACCATGAGTTATTAACTTTAAAGCAAATTGGAATCTTTTGTTCTCCGACAATAACAGTGTGACCTTGTGCCTGAAGCATCCATTTCTTTTCTTCTGTGGCTCTTTGTTGACAAATCAATTTTTTAAAAAAAGGACTAAAATGAAAACCTCAATTCTAAAGCGGGTCAGAATAATGGGCACTCAAATCTGTTAAAGAGCCCTCTGCAATGCTGCAGACTCGGACAAATCGCACAGCAACACAGCGTACCTTCCAATATTTCACAAATGACATTTAGATTGGGCATCTATTAGACGAAAACCTTTCCAAAGTGCAATTCAGATGAACAAGCAGTGGATCTTAAATGCAAATCAGAACTCTTCTCCTATGCAGACACCTCTATCAAAAAGGAATGAATACAAAATGGCTGCCAGCAATTAAATAAACTATCTCTGATTTAATGTAGCCTTTTGAAGCAGTGAGGGCAAATCAAGAAATGTGCCTTTTATTTTTTGGGGGGGAATAATTATTACCCATCAGCGAAATTAAAACGATCCTAATTTGCTCCAAGAATGGAAAATTACTCCTGAATCCACTGGCCCCACCCTTCCCGACTGAAGTGAAAAGCATCAGCATTTGAGGGGAAAATGGGAGTGATTTTGTTCACAACACTGACAAAGAGAGGAGGGCAGGCTGTCTTTAGAGTCTACATAGCACTAAGAAAAAGAGTAAAATCAAGAGTGAAAAGTAGACACTATAAAAACACAGGCTGAATCACCTTTTATCTCGGTCACAAAAAGATCCTTTAAAACTATATATGCACACACTACAGTCCATCATGTTTCCAATTCACACCCAATTATGGAATACAGGTAATGAAAAAAAACATGACATGTGATTTTTAAACCAAAGGCTTGCATTGATAGTAAACTCTCACACCCACTACAGGATGTGGTATCTGACAGACCAGTCCACACCAGCTGGGCTCTCTTTGTGCCTGGGATGTGGTCTCCTAGCAACCGGTCCCAGCAGCTATCGCAATGGAATGGGAAGAGGAGGATCGGCGCAGAGTTAGGGAGGGGCGGGCACTGCATCAATATTGCTTCTACCATATCACCTCCACCACAGAGCAGCCTCAGAGTGCCTCTGCACACAAAGACACTGCAATAATGTGTGCGGCATTTCCTCACATTTCTGTGCATTGCAATAAAACTGGGAGTCCCCGGCACGAGTCAGAGATCACTGGACACCAATCATGAAATAATTAATCTATATCTACAGGGATGACAACAGAATCAATATGCTCAGATTGGGATAGCTACCATATGGTGGCTATTAAATTCATTTTGTGGAAACACATCATCATTAAAAATGCATGGCATGGCAAAGACATTCTTAGCAAGACAGGGGCAAGAAGAGGAACCAAACCTAACCACAAAGATAAAAACACTAAAATATGATTACAATATCCAAACATCTTAGCAAGTGTTTCTGTAGAAAAACCAGTATAAGACCTGGGGCAGCCAGACTGCACCCCTGGGAGAGAACATTAAAATCAAATTCCCCCATCTATCATTTCAGCGCACCTCCCCTCCTCCAAGCCACATGTGATTCGGGCCTTATTAATACAGAGGGAAAAAAATGAAGTACAAGACCTAAAGGAGCTTAGCAGGGCCCGATCCCCAGTCCGTCTGTAATGAATAATACGGGAAAAAAGGTCCCCACAGGAGAATTAGCGAACATTTAACCATATCAAAGAGAGGATTGAGGAACAGATGTGCATGTTCATACCCACACATGCTTTCACGCTCGCTCCACATCCCCGCCTCTGTTAATTAACTGTGGAAAGCACAGGTATTTGATCTATGCAGTCAAATACAGGTGTGACAGGTGCGAGTTCTGAATTTATCAAGAGAAGAGATAGATCAGTACCTGTGTTTATCTGCAAGATACATTTTATGTATGGTTGTTGAATGTTTTTGTCTTTATAAAGTGGCACACATCTCGATATAAAGGATATTTTAGACGGTCCATCTCACAGACCTTTCCACAGCCTTCCAGGTGGGTGACCCCTGCATGGTGGCTGGGGTTGTCCCTCAACACTGCTCCAATAAAGCATGAACATGAATAAAACATCATGTCCTTTTAGCTTTGCCAGTGTGTTAAGAAAACAATAGTCTTCCCCAGGGAGTGACTTTTAGGCAAAGTTAAAGCATGTTGTGTGCCTCATATGGACCAGTTAATTAGCTTTTGCCATTCTTGTGATTTTTTTCAGCTGAATTTACAGCTGTGTCCCAAATCCATCCTACATATTAGTTTTATTCAGTAGGTATTCTGCTAATCTTCATGGTAAACTTTTATTGGCGGTACTAGCCTATATGAGAAATGAATGAACTATCCAATGCATTCCCTCACAATTTGCACTTAATTGTCTAAAAAGCAAAATATGTGAAAGCATTTTATTGCCTTTACGAATGCATGGCTTGTAGCTGCAGCTTGACTGGCGCTATTTACCATCTGCATTGAGAAAACCTTCCCTTAAAACTGGACAGATGTCAAATAGAAAGTTATGAAATTATCTAGAAATATTTTAAATAAAAATATTTTCTGCTTATTGAATTTAGTAGCACTACCAACTAGCTACCGAGAGTAGACCCAGTTAGCCATAAACCAAATGCTAGGATGTGTGTTTCAATATATCCTGTGAAATAAAGAATGTTGCATCTTTCCCAGCTTAAATGTTAACAAGTGCCAGTGTATTAATAAGGTCAATATGCAATGTTTAATGTTTTAATGGTAATGAAATCAAGACCTTAATCTTGAGGGGTTTTTTTTAATTCAGGGGATACTGTAATACCTTTAATATCATACTTTTGTGTATATAAAATACAGGTCTGATATCAATGCAAGTTTTTACTGCCCACAGCCAGCGTTTTTTTCTTCAGGGTCTTCTCGTGGGGATTCCCGTGCCCTAAATTCAGTTTGGCTACAACAGCCAAAAGATCCCTTAACTGAAACAGTTACAAGGTTACTAAAGACACTTTGCCCTGTATTCTGTGGCTTCTGTTACATGACACAAGAAATGTCTGCATTTAGATGTGCCACTGTCTTTATGTCTCAGACTGTCTGAAGACAGGAAACTGATCATTTTCTTCCAAAAATGCTTTATACCCAAGCTAACCAAAAAAAAAAGAGCTATATTCTACCTGACACATTATGTCCAACTTGAATCCTCTGTGCATGGGATTTTTCATATTCCACAAATATTCATGTGCACAAGAAAAGTAACATTAAGTATTCTGAGCTGTACCGAGTTCAGTTAATTTCAAGGATTGCGAGTTGCCAGAGAAAGGTACGTTTACAAGCGTCGGTGTCCTAGTTGACATTAGTTACATTCACATGTTAACGTAAAGGTTTTTCTAGATCCATATTCTCACCGTTTTACTAAAAGCATGCACCAGCCCAAATACAGTAACAATGGGGACAAAATGATCAAACACAACAATACAGGGCTTGGCCCTTTCTACACTACCATAATGGGTAGAAGACAGAACTTCCCAGGACTTTTGAGCTTTTCAATGACAGATCATGTCAGAAACACAAATGGCCTAAAAAGTAACTCCACAACAAAGGCTGGTGGTCAGGATACTAATGACCTGAACCACAAGACAGGAGAATATATTGCCTTAGACTGAAAGTCAGAATAAAGACTGCAGACAATGAAGGTCACTGTGTACACAGGTTGTTCTCATGGATGTTCAAGGTTCACATGGACCCGCCATGCCATTGTTGACTGAGGGTAGGAGCAGACAAAAACATTTTGTCCTCCATCTACTGTGTCCAGTTTGAAAGTAAATGACATTAAATGAAACCACTGAAGATGCAATGTGATAGTTTAGGGGTTTTTTGCATTTCAAGCAAATAATTTAGTTTCCTGCCTTCCTTTGATCCGGATACCTGCCTGGGTGTGGGTGGATGTATGAATGACAAACTGTCCTCAATCCTGACCACAAATTTTCCTATTGTGTAGCTTTGCTTACATACTGTACTGTGCTACCTTTATTCCAGTTATTTCTAGAACAGAGGGCCCTATCCATTAAACAAATGCAGACAGAAAAAGACATTGGCAGCTTGGTACATTTTTGATTATAGAAGGTTAGAGTTTTTCATATGCATATCATGACCCAATGAACTTTGGTTTGCAGCAGCACATATGATCCAATGTCTTTACCTGAGAGCATGATGTAAGCAAGGATAAAGGCGAGACATACCTGCTTGCCGTCAAGTGTGTAGATCCTCTTGACCACGCCACTTTCAAGTTTAATGGCCTCTGTGATGTCGGTGAGCACCTGCTCGAAGGAGTGTGCCGTTTTCTTATTGAGCAAGACACGCACAGCCTTGCGTGGCTTCACACCGCTGCGCATCACCGTCACTAGCTTGGGTCGAACAAAGTCCTTGGTCTCTCTGGGCTCGCTGGCAGCCTTGGCAGCTAAGGACTGCATGTTCTTCTGGCTCGCTGAGGCCTTTACATTCACGGACCAGTTGGGGTTGACGTTCTTTGTGTAGTCAACC
>LKNJ01000984.1:2443-12843 GCA_002120245.1 Maccullochella peelii
TTTTTTTTTTTTTTTTTTTTTTTGCATATGAGCAGGCTCAGAGAAGTGTAAAAAAAGAAAACAGCAAAGGTTTGACTTTAGTCTGATAAATAAAAAATATAAAAAGCAAATCATCTCTGTGGTATGATACATGTCACAGCATCGATCATTTGGAGTTTGTCTTTGGGGAGGCCATTATTACAGATAAAACATGACTCCCCCGTTTTGATAAATAAGGATTTTCTCCATGATAGTACCTGTAACAGTAACTTTACAATAAGTTGTGTCAATTCTCAGGATGTTCCATCAATAAATAATCAAGCTGAGTGATCAGAAGTTCTTGAAGATCTCCAAGTCCTTTTGAGGCACAGGAGGGTCTTTCTTCCAGTCCTCCTCTGGGTAAACATCGAAGTTGGAGGTGTCACCCTCATGGGAAACTTTAGGAACTATGGGAGGCTGTGGAAACAATGGCAGATTTAGTACAAGTTCAAGTGCAGGTCTGAAACCCTAAAGCTAACGCTGGCTGTGGAGGGTGATTTATTCTTTGTATGGATTTTAAAATTAGTCCAATTCAACAGAACTGATCTGTAAAATAATTAATAAATAGCTGATTAAATCATTCTGGCTTTGGAAATAATCAATGTTTAAGGATTTCAACTGAACAAAATGGGATTCATTACCAAAAAGGCAATGTTTTCCAGAAATGTAGATCAGTATCTGTTTCTCAGGGTTCACCATGTTGGAAAATACAGGTTGAACAAACTTCTGCACTGAGAAACATTTAAGGACTAATACTAGTCCAGCATTGAGTAATGCCCAGAGATGTTAACAGTTAGGTCAAACAGTCAGTCTGTGAAGCTGCAGGAAATAGTCTTTAATGTTTACGATATTGCAAATCATCACACAATACTCAGCTAAGTAACTGAAGCTTCTTTTGTGTTTGTTTTAATAAAAAGAAAGATCATTCTGCTGTCTTTTCAGCTTGTAGAATAATTATTGCATGTTGATTTAATAGTTACAGTATATTGACTAAAAATCACTCAATCAACGTAACATGATTTTGCAATAATCTGTCAGTTTCCTACCTCTGGGTGGTTGAAGTGAAAGACAGAAAATCAGTTTTTATTTCTACAAGGTGTGTCTGCCATAATCATGCCTTTAAAAACCGACCTCCTGTCATTCATAACTGCTTCCATTAACTCCTGTTACATTATACTCTTTATTTTTCTACTACATGCACAAGTTGGACACAAGTGCCAACTCATTAAAAAGACTATTGGTGTTCATCTAATGAAACTAGTAAGTGTTACATGGACCAGTCATAATTCAAATCACAAACTACTGAATTATAACTTAAATGAGAGAACAGAGAGACTAAAATGACTTTTGAAAACAGCTCTTACCTTCAGTTTCCTGAGAAGAACTGCCTCCCAGTCAATTGTCTTGAACCACCGATGCTTCTTCACATCATCTGCTCCATTCTGGAACAGAAAACAGATCTACTGTACAACGCAGACATGTGCAGCTTGAAACTGAGCACACTGCTCACACTTCCTGAACATGACAAAGCTTTACATTGGACTAAATAATGTTGCCTTTATTTGGATTTCAGACATGTAGAGTGACTTCTGCAGGGTAGTGGTGATCCATCATGTTGATACTGGTAATATTAAAAATGACAAAGAGCCTGTCAGGGTTTGCTGCACTTCCAAAGATTAGTTCTGATGACCACAGAAAGTGTTTTAATAATCATGTTAGATGTGTGAGCAGTGTGCTGTGGGAGGATTGGATTCACTGTAAAAGCTGCAATGAAAGCTGTCTGAAGGACTCCTGTAGTCAGTAGTCTGCCTTTCAGTGGACACTCATCATATCCCAGGATGGTTAATATACTGTTTCAGCACTTTTTCCACCAAACCAACAACAAACATCTAGGTATTTTTAAACACAAAAAGGTTCAGATTGAAAGCAAAAAATATAAATTCGTGCCAAACATCATCTGCCAGCACCTTCACTTCAACAACATCAACAGATACATGTGTGTAAATTTGTAAGAGTGGGTGTGGGACACTAATACTGGACTTAGTGGATCTCCTGTTTGGAGAAATCTACTGGGAATAAAGTCTAAACACACATGATTACTCATCTCTTACCTCTTGTGGTTCACCTCCAGTTTCCTTCAGTATAAAGTACATATAACAAAAAGAGAAAAATGTCTGCTGGTATGGAGTCTATGGAGAGTATGCAAGGACAATTTTGTTCTGTTTTTAAATTGTAATCAATGAATAACCTGATGATGCTAAAAAAGCTATTAGAATTAATTAAATTACATTTAAATGATGCATTATTATCTTTTTATTTAATTTTATTAAAGAAATTTTGGTCTTTGGTAGATGATACAATAATCATTGAATCTTAAAATGGTCCAACCCACAGAGAAGAAGCATGACCTCTGATAGGACAGACCCAATACTCAACTCCCGCTAATAAGTAACAGCTGGCCAATCAGACCTCTTGCTGCTGCTCTGTGGGTTAGACTTCATTTGAATTTCATTTCATTTTACTGATATGAGCCCTCTGTGTGTGTGTGTGTTGCTGAGATATTATCAGTGCTTTTGCGAGGTGAAGCCATGGGAGTGGACCAAAAAGTGTTCCCTTTGTCTCTACAGCTACAACTAGCCAGCTGTGTGCAGAGACCAGCCTGAGTATTAAAGTGGATATGTTCATAGCCCATGGCTGTATGGGATAACCTGTATGTTTATAGGCTCTACTACCAGCGTGGCTCTAGGGACAGCAATGTTGTCGGTCAGTCCACCACTTTGGTCTGACTGAAACCGGGATGAAACTATTGGATGAATTGCCATTACATTTTCCTCCTCATGGTCCCCAGGGGATGGATTCTGATGACTTTAGTGATCCCTTGACTTCTCCTCTAACACCATCATCAGGTCAAAATTTCAATTTGTCCAATACTTTGGTTTAAAACCACTTGGGTGCAAAACTACACATTCCCATCAGCCTCAGCTGTACTTTCTGTTTAATTAGCAAGTAAACTAAGATGACAAACATGGTAAACATTATACCTGCCAAACATCTGCATGTTAGCATTGTCTTTATGAGAATGTTAGCATGCTGATGTTAGCATTTAGCTCAAAGCACTGCTGTGCCTAAGTACAGCAGACTCTTAGCTCTAATGTTACTTTGTTTATTACTGCGTAATGCTAACAGCCTTGTAAGTTGTGCATGTCTTTTGTTTTGCACATGTAGCAAACTAAATCTGTTAAAACTATGAATTGACTCTAGTTTTTGGCCATATTGCCCATAACAGTTTAATTTTCCTTTGTTACTTTATAACAGTGAAAATTCTCATAATTTTGCCTATTATTTGCACTTAAAGCTATTTTATATTCAAAAGAGAACAACAGAGTTGCTTACTTGAAGGATAAAAATAAGTAAGTTACCAGAATAAAATTCTCATAAGCACCCAATGAAATCTTCATATTGTTTTTGGTAAAACTGAATCTTTAAGAATTTAATGGAATGAAATTGAACCAGAACTTTGAATCAAAAGTGAATCAAATCAGGAGATAATAATCAAGTACCATCTTTAAATTAAAGCGATGATGAAGTCGAAACTGTACATAAACTTAGAGATGGAATATGGTCGGTAGAAACATTAAGAAATGGAATAAGAAAATGTACATTTAAAATCCTTTTAATAATTTTGTGACTCCATTTGAAAACTCAAATGTTAATTCATTATTGGCAAAAGAGGAAACAGAATTATCAGTTGCAGAATTTGGAGATTTGTTTTAACTTTCAGTTTAATGCATAATTTAAATGCAAATTAAATTAATACATTTATAACAGCTTTTTAGAATGTTTCAATTTATCAGTTGATCGTATTTGAACACTGTCAAAGTCTATCATTATTATAGTGGCACAGTCCAGCCTCCATACATCAGTTACTGCACAACAGTAGCAGTGTTGTGTTAATGAGCAATGAGACTGCTCTGCAGAGGAATATTGGCAGCCACAAATTGATATCATCTTGTCTGGGATTATGTGGAGTTAATCGCTGGGCTTAGAGAAGTATTTGTTTTATTGAGTGTAGCTCTCAGTCTCCCACTCCTTTCACTAATGTTAATTGAAACGCTCCAGTCCTCCAGTTTGAATGGGAATCTACATAGGCCCCATTGATGAGTGATGAAGTGGCAGGCTCCCAGTCAAATGTACACACTATTTTCCACTTTGTAAGTCTTCCAAGAGATCACTAGAAAAACATGTCTCTCAAATTCCTGAGGCTGTACACAGTGAAATGTCTCTGAATGTTTTTCTTCCACATTTCAGACCTTCTTCGGTTTTTAGGTTGTGCAGTGTAGCCGTGAGGGAGGTTTAAAAGGAGCCAATGCAGCAGATTTATGTGGGTTTTTTTTTAACCCCACTGTCATAATCAGGGGTCAAACTCGATATGAGGGTGTCAGAGAGGTTAATTTACTCCAGACAAACAACTAATCACTTTGCTGACGGAGACTCTGCACATGAAGCAGCAGTTGGAGCAGTAAGGGTCAGTATGGGGTCAAATTGCTAACGGGAGAAATTATTGTTGCTAAATTGGTTATTCGATTCTCTGTTTGGAACTATTTTTGTGATATTTATACTAACTCTCTGAGACCTACTTACTTTAAACCTCTTGTGTAACTCCGTTTCAGGCAAAGCTAACTGTATAGAAGTTCTTCAACAACGCAAACTAAGAGACAGCATCAAAGTAACATAAATGGTAAGTCTGTATCTCTCACATTCAAAGTACAACTAAGAACAGAGTAAAACTGTTGTATTGAAGTGTGAAGTATAGCATCATCCCGTTGGGCCTTGCCTTCTAACTAACGTCATGTTTCCTTACCAGTGTGGTCCATCTGCTTTTTGATTTATATAGTACATATGTGAAAAATATTTGATCCCAACAGTAGGCCTGGTTATTAAACTTGGTACCCTAGCTTTTACGGTCTCGGTCTGATTTCCTTAACGGTGTCCTTTTTCTGTTTAACTGTCATAATGAGGTCAAGACTGCAGGCACTCCTCAGGCCTGAAATAAGTACTTGCTTGCACAGAGTATCTTAACTCCACTTAATAGCTTGTTCCGGGAGCTTTCAACCACATCTCATGGTCTATATTTGCATATGGAGTTTGCTCAGTTGTCGTGAAGTTGTCTTTCTCATGTGACCTAACTGTGGAACCTTGGTCTCATGATTGCATTGGAAAGCTCTGGAAAAAGCTGGTAAGTGGACCTTGAGTGAAAATGATGATTTTTGAGTAAAATAAATCATTTACTCTATACTTTTATGGACAGTTAATCTTCTAGAATTGAACATTAATAAAAGAGAAGGCAGTAAAGAACAGAGCTCTTTGTAGTGAAAATGCAGCAGTATCTATTATAAAGCATCAGGCCTCTACCAAGGAAACAAAACATCATTTTAAGTAGGACTAGTGCATTAATACTGATATTTTGAATGTTGTATTTTAATGTTTTTTTTTTTATTACACTACAATTATTCCTACAAATGAATCCTACCTTCATGAAGGTTCTAATGTTCAGATTTTGCTCAAACTGTTTTCGAGAGGTGTTGATTCAACTATATGATAACTTTGGAGGATCTAGTTTGTTGAATTGTATTGCATTTTACTTTACTTTTTTCTATAGGTGTTTCTATTATTTAGTCTACCCTCACTGATTAAAATAGGCTATTGCATTAGACTGCATTAGTTTAAGCTAGGTGTACCTAATAAACTGAATGTATATCTTGAAGTAAGGTATTGCCCTATTCAATTCAATTTTATTTATATAGCGCCAAATCCTAACAGAAGTTACCCCAGGGCACTTTTCATATAGAGCAGGTCTAGACTGTACTCCTACCTAACTGTCATACAGTTGTCTTATACAGGAGTCTTGTGAGGCCAGATTTTAAAGTGACTGCACACAAATTCAAGATTTTGTACTGAAAATTGTTCCGCAAATACAGTGGGGCAAAAAAGTATTTAGTCAGCCACCAATTGTGCAAGTTCTCCCGCTTAAAAAGAAGAGGGAGGCCTGTAATTTTCATCATACGTACACTTCAACTATGAGAGACAGAATGGGGGGAAAGAATCCAGGAAATCACATTGTAGGATTTTTAATGAATTAATTGGTAAATTCCTCGGTAAAATAAGTATTTGGTCACCTACAAACAAGCAAGATTTCTGGCTCTCACAGACCTGTAACTTCTTCTTTAAGAGGCTCCTCTGTCCTCCACTCGTTACCTGTATTAATGGCACCTGTTTGAACTCGTTATTAGTATAAAAGACACCTGTCCACAACCTCAAACAGTCAGACTCCAAACTCCACTATGGCCAAGACCAAAGAGCTGTCAAAGGACACCAGAAACAAAATTGTAGACCTGCACCAGGCTGGGAAGACTGAATCTGCAATAGGTAAGCAGCTTGGTGTGAAGAAATCAACTGTGGGAGCAATTATTAGAAAATGGAAGACCACGGAGATGCTCTGCACGCAGGAGGAAACCTTCGGTCCGCTGCTGCCTGTCATCAGGTCCGTACGCTCAACAGGCAGCGTTTACTCTGTGGTTCATACGAGAGTCTCTGTAATGCNCTTAAAAAGATGAGGGAGGCCTGTAATTTTCATCATAGGTACACTTCAACTATGAGAGACAGAATGGGGGGAAAGAATCCAGGAAATCACATTGTAGGATTTTTAATGAATTAATTGGTAAATTCCTCGGTAAAATAAGTATTTGGTCACCTACAAACAAGCAAGATTTCTGGCTCTCACAGACCTGTAACTTCTTCTTTAAGAGGCTCCTCTGTCCTCCACTCGTTACCTGTATTAATGGCACCTGTTTGAACTCGTTATTAGTATAAAAGACACCTGTCCACAACCTCAAACAGTCAGACTCCAAACTCCACTATGGCCAAGACCAAAGAGCTGTCAAAGGACACCAGAAACAAAATTGTAGACCTGCACCAGGCTGGGAAGACTGAATCTGCAATAGGTAAGCAGGTTGGTATGAAGAAATCAACTGTGGGAGCAATTATTAGAAAATGGAAGACATACAAGACCACTGATAATCTCCCTCGATCTGGGGCTCCACGCAAGATCTCACCCAGATAGTTGGGGACATGAAGGCTCCATAATGAGTCAATCAAACTTCAAACATAAAAGAATAATTTATCTCAGCCTCATTTCACCAGGTTACACTGGATAATACAACATCCTGCTTGAAGATAATTGAAGATATTTTGGGGAATGAAAGCCTTCAGTTAACAAGCATTTTGGAATTATCCATAAATTGTCTCTCTTGTGACGTGTATGGACACATTAGGCCTTCACACAATGACATGGTGATGAGCAGGACTGAATAAACCTGCAAAGGGCCTCAGGAGCAAAAATGAGCTGTAGGCCCCTTAATATGACACTGTTTCAAGTTGTACCAGAGAAGACCATCTGATTACATCAGGTGTATATTTGACATCTTAGCTGTTGAAGTAGTCACCTCATGTGGCAGCTGAGGGTAAATGACAGCAGACACAGTGTGACAGCATGTCAGATGTTCATTCGTTGTGTAGCAGCTAGCATTTTGTGCTGTGTAATCTAGCATAACAGAGTTTGTGTAGACTGTTTAGCAGCTAGCATTTTAATGGTGTTTGTATTAACTGTTGAAATATATTGTGTTTGAGGATGGATATTATTATTTTAGCTTAGTAATATTTGTATGTATACATTTTATATGTAGGTTTATATATATGTGTATCTATGATAGCTGTATAATGCTTAGGTTTACATATCTTATACGAGCTGTATTTTTATTGTATTCTATTCAATTCAGTTCAGTTTTATTTATATAGCGCCATATCATAACAAAGTTATCTCAGGGCACTTTTTCATATAGAGCAGGTTTATGTTTACATAGACCCAACAATTCCCACCAAGAGCAAGCACTAGGCGACATTGGCAAGGAAAAACTCCCTTTTAACAGGCAGAAACCTCGAGCAGAACCAGGCTCTGGGTGGGTGGTCATCTGCCTNCTCTCATCTTTTTAAGTGGGAGAACTTGCACAATTGGTGGCTGACTAAATACTTTTTTGCCCCACTGTACATCTCTGTTCTCTCAAACTCTGTGTGGCAGATTGGTCAGAGCTTGACGTTGCACTGACTCAATAACTGAGTCCTGAAAAAACTTCCAGAACTTTGTGTTGCTGAGAGAAGCAAGTATGTTGCTTTATTAGGGACTAACAATATTTAGATTACAACCGAGTCATATTACAAATAGCAGCACCCACAGACAGGCATCCATCTTGCTGGAAGTCAAAACCGTCTGTAAATTTCCCTTCATTTATGACTAATTGGAACCATGTGGCGCTTCAGTCACACTGTGGGCATTTTCCTGTCCTGGTCCTCAGACTGCTGACGTCAAACTACCTACTGAAGGTATTAAATATGGTGAGCTGCCATGTGGTTCACGAAACAGGAAATCTAACCAACTCACCTTCATGTTGCCTAGCCGTCTGGCTCGGTCAATGACCAGAAATTTCTTGATGAGGTCTCTGGGGGAAAAACAAACAGTCAGTGAATCCAAAGCTGTACAGTGTGTCTCTGAAAAGTGTTCTCCCTCTCTCTCTCTCTCACAAGGAAAAACTGTCAGAAGGTCCTCCAAGCACTGTCCAAATGACAAATGCATCCTCACCAAAGGTAGCCTGACAGTCTGTAAAAGGTGATGAGGGCTAAGTGAGTTGTGTCCCTTTGACAATCTTTTAATTGAAAAAGAGTGAGCACCTTTTTTGCAGACAGGAACTTTCTGAGACTATAAACTGTGCATGTGATGTAGACATCCATGTGAGGGGAATGAAGATGATTCACAGGGGTCTTAAAATGGCAAGGTGTAGGCTTTCTGATGAAATGCGATATCTGCTGACAAACCAACCTTTCGATAAAGGTGCCGTATCTCACATCCGATGAGCTGCTGCCAGGCTCATAAACACAGAGGCTGGATGTTGACAAGTCAGCTATTTCTGAGTTTTTGACTAAATCCTTCCTGTGCTTAAAGACAGGCCTTTGGAGTGATATGTCACAGGGAAATATTTAATCAGCTCCAGGGGAAAATATTAGTATTTATGCCTTTTTGTAGATTTCATCAAGGAGAATTCATCTGGATATGATGGGAATAAAACGTGGAGGACAGATAGAGGATATCAAAAAGGAAAAAGGCTGCTCTATATTTTGGGATTCATTTTTTTGTGTCATTTTTCAAAGATTATTGCTTTTCCTTTTTCCAATTTCATTTGGATAAAAAAAATGTTGCTCATAGTGATGAACCCACAGAGAATCATCACCAGCTTTAAAAAGCGTTTTAGCCTCTTTTAGCTCATTGTTTTGGTTTTATGGCCCACAAGCTCCGCTCTCATCAACCACATTTCCAGCAGCAGCAGGCAGCTGTTTTAACTGAAAAAGCTCTGATGAAGCCACTGTACACTACCTGCTCATCATCAAACAGTATACAGACACAGGTAGAGACTAGCTGGTAGGGCTATTGAAATTGAATGATGTGTGAAGTCAAAATTCACTGTGTATATGCGCAACATGCCACAATTTGTACTCCAATGGGTGGCGTTAATAAAATGTATTGTCACTCTGATCGTTCGTTTTTCATATCGTTTTCTTTGCTAAAGCAGAATGAAGAAAACAAGCAAGCCGTGCTGAGAAGTAAATGTGTAGCGGCATTTTCAATTTGATGGAAAACTGGGGATCAAGGTAAGGCTGTTTGCAGCAGCTGCCTTACAGTAATTTTACTCACGTGACTCAGGTGATTGACTTGGCCATTGCATAACATTCCACTTATTTACCTTAAAAAACTCTTTGGTTGCTTTCGCAGTATGCTTCGGGTCATTGTCCATCTGCACTGTGAAGCGCCGTCCAATGAGTTCTGAATCATTTGACTGAATATGAGCAGATAATATTGCCCGAAACACTTCAGAATTCATCCTGCTGTTTTTGTCAGCAGTCACATCATCAATAAATACAAGGGAACCAGTTCCATTGGCAGCCATACATTCCCACGCCATGACACTACCACCACCATGCTTCACTGATGAGGTGGTATGTTTTGGATCATGAGCAGTTCCTTTCCTTCTCCATACTCTTCTCTTCCCACCACTCTGGTACAAGTTGATCTTTGTCTCATCTGTCCATAGGATGTTGTTCCAGAACTGTTAAGGCTTTTTTAGATGTTGTTTGGCAAACTCTAATCTGGTCTTCCTGTTTTTGAGGCTCACCAATGGTTTACATCTTGTGGTGAACCCTCTGTATTCACTCTGGTGAAGTCTTCTCTTGATTGTTGACTTTGACACACATACACCTACCTCCTGGAGAGTGTTCTC
>LKNJ01000984.1:13336-151455 GCA_002120245.1 Maccullochella peelii
ATTTAAAATCCATTGTGGTGGTGTATAGAGCCCAAAAGATGAGAATTGTGTCGATGTCCCAATATTTATGGACCTGACTGTAGGTACACTGTGGTCATAAAGGGATGGACATGGTCAGCAACAATACTCAGGTAGGCTGTGGCGTTTTAACCATGCTCAATTGGTACTAAGGGGCCCAAAGTGTGCCAAGAAAATATCCCCCACACATTACACCACCACCACCAGCCTGAACCGTTGATACAAGGCAGTTTGGATCCATGCTTTCATGTTGTTTATGCCAAATTCTGACCCTACCATCCGAATGTCGCAGCAGAAATCTAGACTCATCAGACCAGGCAACGTTTTTCCAATCTTCTATTGGCCAATTTTGGTGAGCCCGTGCGAATTATAGCCTCAGTTTCCTGTTCTTAGCTGACAGGAGTGGCACCCGGTGTGGTCTTCTGCTGCTGTAGCCCATCTGCTTCAAGGTTCGACGTGTTGTGCGTTCAGAGATGGTCTTCTGCATACCTTGGTTGTAACGAGTGGTTATTTGAGTTACTGTTGCCTTTCTATCATCTCGAACCAGTCTGGCCATTCTCCTCTGACCTCTGGCATCAACCAGGCATTTTCGCTCAGAGAACTGCCGTTCACTGGATATTTTCTCTTTTTCTGACCATTCTCTGTGAACCCTAGAGATAGTTGTGTGTGAAAATTCCAGTAGATCAGCAGTTTCTGAAACACTCAGACCAGCCCATCTGGCATCAACAGCCATGCCACGTTCAAAGTCACTTAAATCACCTTTGTTCCCCATTCTGGTGCTCGGTTTGAACTTCAGCAGATCGTCTTGACCATGTCTACATGCCTAAATGCATTGAGTTGCTGCCATGTGATTGGCTGATTAGATATTTGCATTACCAAGCAGTTGAACAGGTGTACCTAATAAAGTGGCCGGTGAGTGTATAGACAGCAGAGGAAGACGTGGAGGTGGTGCAGAGGGCATAAGGTCAGATCAGCACAATGTCAACATGTCCATAACAAGTCCTTAACAACTAACTAATTTTATGGCTATTGCCTTTTACTGCTGGGGTCACCCTGGGACAGTTCTCCAGTCCGTCTGTCTGATTGTCTATGATCAGCAGCAGCTGCTGCTGGAGACGCAGCAGTCTTTCAGCAGTCCTCTGCAAGGCCTTTCACTTCTTGATGGATGGGAGTGTGTGACGTGGAACTGTGTAAGAGTGATATAAATGGTGGAAATATTAAAAATCTTTCTGTCTGCTGGCCGCAAGATATATGGCTTAACAGTGGGAAGCTGTGGGTTCACTGAATTATCAGGGGAAGCAGTGTGTGTCTGGCCTCTCCAGGGGCCACTGTGTCAGGACTGATTGAGTGAGTGCGTATACACTCTCATAGACACACACACACACACACACATCCCCGACTGTGCTGAGCCTGTAATCTTGCACATTCCTGCGCCCTCCAGCTGGTCTTATGGGCGGTGTCAGCGGTGGGGGAACCAGTCCAAATCAGCTGGGTGTGTCATTAGTGACTGCAGGACCACCTGAAGCCTCTCTTTAGCTCCAGGGAGCTCATTGACCCCAGGTTAGACGCTGCAGCACTTAGAGACCCCATCCACGGCCAATATGGCCCTCACAATCGTTTGCAGTTTAACGCTTAAAATAGTCATTTAAATGGTGGTGGTGATGGCGGGGTGAGTGGGTGGGGGTAGGATGGGACGGGACTATAATTTCCTGACTGGCCACAGCTTATGAACATGTCCACCTGCAGGCCAGGTTTTGGTTTTAAATGAGCATCAGTGTGGCTAAAGATAGGAGTCCTGGCACCAGGTCTGCAGCTACAGGTACCAAAAAAAGTCTTTTAGTACTAATAATATGGAAAACAGATACAAAATTCTGAGACAGTTTTTGTAGTTAGTTAGCATGGATATGGAATAAACCACTGGTAAAGTTTAATGGGAATTGAAGTTTAACAAATGAATTGTGTTTTAACAAAGGTTTCACCGTTTATTGCAAGTCTGATATCTTAGAATCTGGGCAGGAAGGCTCTTTATTATTCTTCACATATTTTTGCAACCTATCTACCTTATATTCAGTCACTGAATATTAGTCATTGTGTCAGAGTGTCCTGCAGTGTGGAAGCAGAGGCTATCTAAAAAATTTCAAACTGTTAATCATACCAAGGTCCTATGGGACACGAAGTTGAAACCGAGAGAACTTTTTGGTGGACACTTGAACATCAGAAGGATTGCTTCAAAGAGCGGAAAGGTGATTAATTTATTGTCTAACTCAAATCTGAAACCTGGTTACAACAGTAAACTCCCGCTATGTTTTTATGGTGCCTGGATGTCAATGTTTCAGGACGGACAATCTCAAAGCAAAGACAGACAATGCGCAATCGCAGTCATTCTCTCCTCACTCATATTTATGCTAGGATCCTTTCCCACATGTCTTATTGTACTACATGTTGGGGGCAGGCTGGAATAACAGTCATTAAACCACTAGAGCCGTCGTACAAACAAGCCTTAAAAAATCTGGATAAAAAGCCAATTCAATACCATCACTGTAGGATCATCTTCTGAGCTTTGAGAATTTTATATTTTTGACAAATGTATGTCTTGTGTATAAAATGTTAAATGGCTTGGCTCCTCTTCCACAACATGACTTTGTTTACTTTCACTCTGAGAACTCTATCAAATCCACAAGAATGTCTTCTATAAGAGATTGGACTGTGCCCTTTCGTGGCACTGCCTTTGGGCTTTCTCTGTGAAAGCAACAACTCAGTGGAATGTCCCACCAGATGACAGAAAGAGGTGTAGTTCTATCAGTAGCTTAAAAGTCAAATTGAAAAGTTTTCTAAAAGCTACTCAACTCTGTAACCACTGACTTTGCAGTTTATTCCTTTTGTTTTGTATACAATTCAATTCAATTCAGTTTTATTTATATAGCGCCATATCATAACAAAGTTATCTCAGGGCACTTTTCCATAAAGAGCAGGTCTAGACCGACTCCTTATGTTTACAGAGACCCAACAATTCCCACCAAGAGCAAGCACAAGTGACAGCGGCAAGGAAAAACTCCCTTTTAACAGGCAGAAACCTCAAGCAGAACCAGGCTCTGGGTGGGCGGTCATCTGCCTCGACCGGTTGGGTTCAATACAAATATCCTTGTTTTTAATTTGTCTAACATACACATTGTTGCTGATGTTTGGTGTTTTTTGTCTAGTTTGTTTAGTTCTGTTCTATCACTGTGTGAATGTTTTAATAGTGACCTGCCAAGGGAGTGCAGATGGAAATTAGCTTCAAGCTAAATCTGGTACAATGCTTTAAGGTCCCCAAATAAATAAATAAATTGTGATTTTCAATATTTTAATTTTACTATTGTTATTTCTGTCTACACAGCATTCATTACATGTCTGTCCGTCCCGGAAGAGGGATCCCTCATCTGACGTTTCTTCCTTTTTTTCTGTTAAAGGTGGGGTAGGCAGTATTGTTTTGGTGTCGTGCAAAAATTCTATAATACTCGTCCAGCATATTGTAATTCAAGTGGTCTGAGAGACAACCTCTACTACTGCCCCTCCTCTTGGCTCTGTTTTCAGGCTTCAGAAAATCTATCCCGTGACGGGAGACTTTGGCCAATCACAGGTTATTTCAGAGAGACGGTGCATTCGTATTGGCTGAGCTACAAATGCAGATGCGAGTGCACGTCCCTTCAGACAGTAAAAGCCTGATTCAATGGCGGAAAATCCTGCTGAAAATCCTGCAACTTGTGAAGAATTTCCAATACCTCCTTTGCCTACAGCGGCGTATATCACAAAACACGTCCCGGCTCCATGCGGAGCTTTGGGCTCATTATGTTCGATGCCATGTCGCTCGTATCGACGTGGCAAAGAGGCATGATGACAAACAGTGGGGAATAACTTTTGAGGGGGGGACAGTGGCGTGTGTGTGGTGTACTAGCCTCTCATCCCGCTGCTGGACGGCGTTGCAGCTGCCTCTGAAGCCTGGGGCGCTCTGCTCTGCAGCCGAAAAGTGCTGGAGGGGCGTCTTTGAAAAGACAAGTCGCAGCAGGAGGGACCGCGGTCTTGGTGAGGCTCACGCCGTGGAGAGTTAGCACTACGAGGGATAAGGTTTTGCAGGGTAACCGACTCCTGCGGCTGCCAGTCAAAGTTGTGGGTTTGGTGGGAGGGGCTTAGATTTTGCCTACCCCAGATTTAAAGGGTTTTTTGATGGAGGGGTTTATCCTTTCAATCAAAAGATAGAGGGTGTCATATACTGTACAGATTGTAACGCTCTGTGACTTGACTTGACTTGACTATAAGCACTTGTCTATTTTCAGAGGAAAATATAATTGAACAGCCATGAAAAATGGCTGTAAACAAACTTCTAGGTTGGGAAAACTTATTTGGAAGAGACCACAAAGGTGAACAATAACATTATTACCCAAACTGTCTGTTGGTAACAAACTATCACAGTTTGCAGACCCTCTTCCTGCTTCAACTTTGACCTACTGTACACACAGCTTTCCTGTAAAATGTATAAATGTATTATTAACGACAGTTCGGGTGCACTAACTAATCAGACTGAATTGCCATTTAGTTTTCACTGTTCATGTCAGTGTTCAAGTAGAGGCAGCGAAGGCACCAGAAACATCAACTGTCCAACATGATTTGACTGCCTGCTTTTCTCCACACTCATCCCTCAGGACCCTCGCTAGAAGCTTGTAAAAAGCTCATCGCCAATAAGATAGCAAGATTTATATGCCAGTATATGCAGCCCATTGGCAGGTAAAACACTCTCTGTGGGGAGGGGGGATGGATTACACTATTGCATTCTAAGTAATTTAAACAAATGGATGTGTTCAAATTCATTCAAACTTGACTTTTTGAAAAAGTGACAGCCCTAGTACATGCAAAGACATTAAGGATAAATGTATGCTGAAAATACACACACACACACATATACACACAAATTCCTGGCTTGTGTAATTTGACCATGGCATGATGTCTGGAACTTACTTGACATAGAAATCCAGATGACGTGGGAATTCAAGTTTTCCGGCCAGGATTTTCTGATAGATTCCAAATGGATTGTCATCAAAGAATGGTGGGTACCTGTGGAGAGAAATAAATGTCATCTCCGGCCTGCCCCTCTGAAGCTGCACACACCCCATCACAGTGTGCACACGCAATTTGTGCTCTGAAAAAGCATGATGCAAGGAACAGGTACAGTTGGTAAGAGCTTACAAACACTCACCTGGATCACTTTGAACAAAATGGTGAGTGAACATGTGGAGAGGTCACCATTTAGAGCTCTGGGGTGGGGCTATGATAATTTTCTGCTGTAGACAGAGCAGCCTTTGTTCACAGCTACTTTACGATTCTGTGTGTGTTAGCATTACTACCACCCACGGGCCTTCTGCTGCTGCACTTCACTGAATGCTTTCCCAGCTCTGCTGTTCTTCCCTCTGCTCTGGCCTGGACAACTCATTACCCACAAATTACATAATGGGACCGGCCTCTGAACGCATTACACATGGAGCAGATAGGCGCATAATTGCACCAGTTTGTCACACACCGCTTGCCTTTCCCAGTGAAAAGCTCCAGAGTCAGGGGACTGTGGGATGGGGGCGTCTGGGAGCTGGCTGTGACAACAGACTACACTCACGTGTTTGTTTGTTTTTTCGTTTCCTGGTGCTGTCTTAGGTGGAGAATCTGGGTCATTGTGGCAAAATTGGAGGAGGACAACATCATATGACAATTTTCTGACTTAAATGGATTGGTTTAACAGTAGACAATGTAATATATGACAAATACATTACACAAAAACAGTAAAGGGGCTCAAAGGTGGTAAAACTCTCATCGACACCCTGAGAACAAATTGCATCCACAAACCAAAATATCACATTACAATCTATTAAAGAGGGGTATTATAGATGTATACCTTTTTAGTACAGTGTGGAGCACTTGAAAGCAAATGACTTTTGGTGAAACGGTTTAGTTGAAAAAATGTCACTTTATTGACATAGTTTAATCACAGTGAACAGTGGAGTGGAGTGTCATGGTGGGCTGAGAATACACAGGCTTTTTATCCAATAAAAAATAGCAATGTCTCAACCTCAATATGTGCTATATCCATCTGACTTCAGTCACTTTGTTTTATTGACTTTGCATGCATTGACATCACTTCTAGCACCTCAGAGTCTGGGGCTCTTTGGAAACAGAGGTTCTGAGCATCACAGAGGAACTTTTACATCTCCTGTACTCCAAGTTTGAGAAGTTAAACTTTGTACGTGGCATGCTTATATCTTAGAGACAAATCTTCTGTCTTTTTGTTTGTTTGTTTTTTATGGGCCAAAGTCAATTTTCCACCTCGGTGGACAACAATTCTATTCTTTTCAATTCGATTTATCCACTCAACACTTTTGTCAGAAAAATATCCAGACAACTAATTTGGTATGGATATTCATGTTCCCCTGAGGAAGATTCCTAATGATGTTGGTCTCCCCTTGACCTACACTGTAGCAATTGTGATTTGTGATATTGGGCTATATAAATAAAATTGACTACACATAGTGGGTTCATTAGTGACAAAGGATGCCTTTTTATGTAATTTTGTTTTTTTAAAGTATTTATAATTTCACATGACTATGAAAATGTAAGGACTGCTGGTCTGATTATTATTGTGGTTGTACAAGGCTTCTTAAATCTCTTTTTTAGAATGATCATTCATAGTGTTTCCTTATTCATTAAAGTTATAATATTTTCTTTGTGCATAAGAGATGATAATTGAGTGGTACATTTTTAGAGAGCTCTTAATACAGTGGACAAGGCATGTGTTTAATTTCTCTCTGTGCATGTTTAACTTTGTGCTACTACAGCCTCTGCTTTAATGTCACAACATTCAGTTCAGACTAGTGCCGTGTTTAAAGTGTTACAGAAATGTTACACGTCCAACCTAATAAGATTACTGTTGTGACTTTTACAAAAAAGTGACTTGAGCATATATTCACATGGGACCAACCTGTAAAATTGCCTTAACATTTAAGTAATGAAGTGAATGTCTGAAAGAGGCATAATGCACAAATTGTCATAGGGCATACTGAGCATATTCATACTCCAAAGGGAAGTATCTATTATTTTAATGCCCCCATGAGCTTTCCTTCAGGGCCACCCTGTGGAAGAAAATGACATTTTAGACCCACTTCTGGTAAGACATGTGTGTGTATATCTGGTAAGAAGAGTATAATGACCACTACAGCCTCTCTGAGCTGCTAGAAGGTTTACACCTTTATTCTTGTTTTCTGTCTTTGGTGTTATTTATGTTAAAAAGTACCAAAGATGTTAGAGGAAGGAGTCCCAGTAATAAACTATGTATCCTAAGTCAATACTACTCCAACTCTATGACACTTTGACTTTGTGGATGACAGGCTGGTTTAATAGGACAGAATGTTTCTCCTCAAGGATCTCCATCTCTAATCGCCAGGATGACGCTCCACTGAACGAGGTGGATAAGGACTGACCAAGGAGCCAAGAAGAGGTGAGAGACAGGAAAAGGGTCAATTCAATTTTGATGCAGTCAATCCAGAAAATTGAGTCAGGGAATAGACACGCTTTGCATTAAAATACTTTTTGATGCAACTTATTTCAATAATGAACATGAAAGTGACCCTGAGCCAAACTCTCAGGCCACTGGGACTAAGTTAATGGCTGTAAGTAAGTCATGCCATGGCTTTCCTACAAACTGAAGCAGGACTGTGTCTGGGGGGTACAGATAAATACAGGTAGCACATTTTTAGTGTGAGAGGAATCAGACTTCATATACACAGCCACATGTACAGTTCCACAAACACACAGGATGATTGGTTTCCATTAAGACCAAAAATCTGGCCCTGAAGGCAGGATTATGGAGGGAAGACCTATTATTTTTCTTCTACTCTTGCCTTCCACCTTTTGGGCCCTGAACCTTCACTGAATGTTTTTTAAACTTGAGCTTCACCCCAGAGGAAGAGGATCTACCACCGCTAACTTTTCAGAAGCAGTTGCTACATTCTTGGATCAGGACTTCTGCCGAACAGATACACAATACTGCAAGATGAAGAGAGCTCTTTGTCTGGGGGGGTCTTATAGTGCGCCCCTCCCTTGACACATCTGGGGATATGCTGAGGACAGCACAGTGTCCAGTCTCTGCCAGGACTGCAACACTTCAAAGCCTGCCCTGATGAATGCTGGGATGAGGTCACATTCCTTCCACAAATTCAAAGCCACATAGCTTTTCCTTCCAGGATATAAAGAAGATCGATGTGGGGTGACAGTGGGCAGGGCTCACAGCACAGGTGGCCTTTCAGTAGAAGTGGAGAAAGGTGCTCCATTTTATAATATAAGGTATGCTTCTATTGTATTGGGGTGGAGGCAGAAACCTCAGAGACCAATATCTGAAAACCTGCACAAATAAAACCAAATCTATCTACATGTAGAGTAGACCACTAAAAGGAATAGTTTGTTCCCTGTAGTATGAGAAATGTAACACATTTTTGAGGGAAGACAGAATACTTGCATTTTTTGTTCTTATTTGATGAATGAAAACAGCCAAATATAAAAATAAAAGCTAATGAATATTGCCAAAAAATCCCAGCCAATACTCACGGCCAAGCTGTTGAACTGGTTCAATTAATGAACTGCTGGATCATAGAATATCACCTGGTGTGTCTCTGAAACAAAGTCTCAATCAATGTTGAAGTCAGTTTGAACTTTCAGGCCTGTTCTCTCAAAATGCCAGTAAGGCACAGACATTATTATTCATCATGAACGGCGGGGAACATTAGAATAAACCAGAGTGCTTTCTAAAGGGGATCGACGTCATTGTTCTTCATCTACAACAATGATTCCCATTCACAGATTAATTTGTCGCAGCTCTGCAGTATCCAATAAGCACACAATGAATAGATTTCCCACACTGAGACAACAACAGCAGTACGATTAATTGAAAAATTCATCTGTTCCATGTACACAGGCTCCTTCCACTGCTCTGTTCTCTCACTTACTTTGTCTTGCAGGGCTGTTATGTTGGATTGCATCACTAGTGTACAGGTGTTCATGTTATTGTGTCCACCCCCTGTGTGTCTATCCAGTTGTTTTGAGAGATGATCATCAAGTTTATTCCAGTCACGT
This sequence comes from Maccullochella peelii, assembly GCA_002120245.1. Lineage (NCBI taxonomy): Eukaryota > Metazoa > Chordata > Actinopteri > Centrarchiformes > Percichthyidae > Maccullochella > Maccullochella peelii. The sequence continues at coordinate 22,499 of LKNJ01000984.1, forward strand.
GGAGAATTGCTCAAAGCATTCACTGTCTGGGCTTCACAGAGGAATTTTTTCACCTGTGCGTGTGTGTGTGTGTTTGTGTGTTAGAAGATGAGAAATTCTTTCTGCAGACATTTCTCTGATCTCTCAGACAGGGCTAACTTCTCAGAGATGTTGTGCACAGCAGCAGATCCCACCCTGTTACACTCCACAAAACAACAACATTCTAGATAAACTGGGTCTTTATTTGTCAAACAGGCTGAAATCTAGATGCTCTTTAACAGAGGCGTTGTTCAGTGATACTTTACCTCAGTTGCTCTGGTGGAGGAGAGTGCCCCCCGGTGTTTAAAATGGGTTGAGTGTGGTGTACACTGCAGAACTTACCCAGCCAGCATTTCAAAGATGAGGATGCCCAGAGCCCACCAGTCCACTGCTCGGCCATGACCTTTGCTTTGGATGACTTCAGGAGCCAGGTACTCAGGAGTGCCACACAGAGTCCAGGTCCTGATCAGACGGAGAGGGGCAGAGGGTGTGGAAACATAGCAAAGGTTAAAGGTTCTTTACTACTCACATTTATTTGGTGAGAATGTGTTGGGCTCTATTTCCAAGAGGCTTCATCTATTATCTATGAGCCACATGTTTAAGGTTGTTTAAATATAAGTCGATGAATCCATTGGTCAACTTAAGTATTTTGATAAACAATCATTAAAGCCATTTATCAAACACAAACCAAACACTGAGGATTAGTTTCTTTTCTCTTTTTTATCATTGTATACAGAATATCTTTGGGTTTTGGACTGCTGATTGGACAAAAGAAAAAACGCGATAATGTCACCTTGGGGTCTGGGAAATTTTCTAAATGTATAGACTGAAATGATTAATTAATTAATCATACAAATAACAGATGCACATGAAATATTCTCATGTCAGGCAGGCGGTTCCAGAGCTGAGAGGCCCAGACTGCAAAGTACTGGAATCATCAATAGAGGCCTACCAGAGAATCTCAGGCTACACTCAAGCTCATATGGGGTTAGCAGGTCAGAAAGATAGCCAGGAGCCATCCCAATACATGCCTTTAAGGTGATCATTAACATCTTAAAATCTATTTTAGCGTGTACAGGCAACCAATGCAGAGATGCTATAATGAGGGTTATATTGGATCTTGTGAGTAGTGTTGCTGCAGCAAGCATTCTGAAGCAGTCCACGCTTGGATAGGTTGCACTGACTCAGGCAGTACATGCCTTCTATTGTCATTTAGCTTCAGGATTCAGTCTTTTTAACCTGTCACCAACAATGAGCATCAATCAGTTCCTCTCCAGCAGGTGTATAGTGGGTAATTTTGGTAAAACAAGTGTCTTCAGAGTTGCCATACTGAAAAATGAATGAATAGAATTAAAAGAGTTTTCTTCTACCATTACTAAAACAAGCAAATTAAACCTGCAAACAGAATGAAAAATGACTTGAAATGATTAATGGATTATCAAAAGGAATATGTGTAATTTTCTTTTCTGGTGCAGAGATATTCTGTCTTGTTCTCAAGATACTGACAACACAGGGAAAACACTGCCAGGAACAAGTGCAATTATCTTAAAATTACTTGGTAAGACGGGTAATTTTAGAGTGCATCACCATTGTTAAAAGTAGATTGCCCACATTAATATGTAATGTTGTAATGTTTAGAACGCCCCTTCTGCCTATGTAAAAATATAAGCAACTTGTACATCAGTTATTGTCAGCATGTTGACTGGCCACTACTGTTAGACAGGGGGTATGTGATAGCCTCTGCTCGCTCTGTATACATCTGTACATTACACACTGCGTGTACAAAGAGAGACTCTAGCTGCACAGGAAAGACAAAACCCTTAGGTAAAGTGATCTGTCTGTGTCACCTGACCCTACTGTGTCATCTTTTATAGTACTATGAGGGTATGGGACCTCTGCGTGGATACAGGAGTAATAGATCTGGAAGTGCCAGTCAGTATTGGCTGGGCGGCTACAAGATGAAAGTGTAATGAGGGCCAGCCCTAATACAAGTATTGGACAACAAGTAAAGGATGCCTGGCGAGCGTGCACAAAAACAGGAAGTCTTCAGCAGATTATTTGCCTCTGGCTCTCCATCCTCATAGCTGACAGAGCAGCTGAGTGACACTATGTAACAAACATACACAGTGTTCTCTGTGAAAGCCACTTGTCCTCTGATGAAGAGCACTTGGCCCGGCGCCAGCCTTTCATCGCCTGTCACCGATATCACCTGGGTAATGACCTCTTTTGGCCAGTTGCCACGGCAACGGTAATTTGTATGCAAATGATGTTGGTCCTGGTGGAGATGAGGAGGTTGCTGATGTTCGGGGGAATAAAGCGTGGGGCACGGAGGAGGCGTGGCCATGGTGGGAAGAAGACACATGTGTTCTTGCTCCTCAGTACGTCCTGTGTCATCATACAGGGCTTTATGTTTAAATGTGTTGATGAGCGTGTCTGCCAGCAGGGGACACTGTGGCAGCATGGGGAGGACAGGGCTGTGATGACGCTTCATCACATCCTGAACATGGAAAGTACAAAAGAGCTAGTGGCAATGAGGCAGTTGTCTTCCTATCCCAGGCAATTCTGCTGCCCTCCATTTATATAAGTGAGTCACTTGCACATCAGAGAGATATCTACTCCCCATCTGTTTTGCTCTCCCAGTCCGGGGGAAAATGTAATCTTATTCCATTATGTTTACATGTCAGCGGGGGTCAAAGCAGCGCTGGGTGAAACGCTTGGGAGAAACACTGCAGTAGTGAGGCTGCAGTGCAGATATAAAGCCGTCTCTTCTCCTCTACAGTGCATCATTTCAATTCTGCCGAGGTCGCCGGGAGGCCTCGCTCACTGTATATCTAATTCAGACTAAATGACATCAGTTGGGGGAGGTTTGTCCTTCAGTGGAACTGCCATGGGTTTCTTGGAGTTGGGAGGATTCCCTCAAATTTCCAAAAGAAAATATGAGCTTTTCAAGGACACTGAACACACACAGGACATGAGCAGCTTTTGGCTTGTCCTCATTCCTCTACTGTCAAACACTCTATTTGCGCACAATAGATAAATGTCTACATCAACTATTTAAAAAGTGAATCATGCCATGAGGTAATGGGCCATACAGCAAACAGCAAGAGCTTGAGGCTTCAGTGTGCTCGAAAGAAACTAGTCCATAAAGTTTCCATCTGATCATGTCTAAAGTCAAAGTGCTTCTACTTGTTCTGAATGTCCTCACGCAAAGGCGAAGAGACTGCAGTCACAGACTCCTGCAGGTTGCATCAAACTGCCTCCCTCTCTCCAACAACTCTGTCTATTCTGTGTCTTTGTAGTCTTGACGCGATGAATCACACAAATGGGGATAAAGGCGCACACTGACTTAACAGTCAGAGCTTGAGGAGAAGTTTAAACCCTTACTACTTTCACACGTCCGACCCTGTTTCTAAAAAAACAGTGAAATCAAAAAACGATGAAAATCCAAGAAGCGCTTCATTTTAAAACACACTGAGGGCCTTAAGCAGGGATTCAGACTGAAAACAGCCCTGCATTAAAACAGCTCAGGGGGCTGCTTTGGTGAAGACGCGTTGTGTGAGGTACCAAAGTCCAGTTCATGCATTAAAGGCTTAGTAGACAGCAAAACACTGCAAGGCGGTTTGTAATAAACTCCGTTTCTGTTGGTAGTAAATATCCAAATCAGAAAAAAATATTTTCATTAATACTGATTTCAACCATACCACCCAGCCCTGGTTATTCCCTCAGATGTAAAATGTTCTATATTGTTTCTGTTCTTTTTTAACTCTTCAACCACTCATTTCCTGTAAATGAAAGAACAGGTTCAGGTCTTTAAAGAAGGGAGAAACGCTCAGTCTCCTAAATTGAAACTGATACAAGCAGCCCCAAACCAATCCAAAGAGTAACTGTGGCCTGAGAATGGATCCTGTGGAACAGGATGACCTCCAGACTACACCAAGTCTTAGATGTGTTTCTTCCAAGTTCAATTCCAAGTCAGTAATCAGGATTTTCCACCAAATCCACACTGTACACATACAAGCCAAATCAAAGTGTAGCTTGCTAAGCACTGCCTGTAAGGGAATGCACAGTATGAGCTCAGACATACAGTGTGGAGTGACAGCTGCTTTGTCATTCATTATACTGACTTTCAATCAAGCATCAAACACCATGACTGGAGAGAGGTCTGGCTATGCGACTGTAGGTGAGAGCAGAGTATCCCCAAAAGTCATTCAGCAACAGCCACACACACAGCAGGAAGAAAAGAAGAGAATTGTACCACAAAGCCAAAAAACTAAACAAAGTCTGTGTTTCATGTGTAAGTATCCAAAAAAGATTTTAAAAACATTTGAAAAGTTCTGGTCTTATGAAATCACATGTAACCCAGCAGCATATCCAAACGCAAAGCTCCTTTAAAACAAGTGCTTCATTACACGACTGTGCTGGTCATTTTCTATGTTGGTCTCTTGGTGTCTGAATTAATGCTCAAGTCACTTGGACAGAAATGTCAAAATGGCAATCTGATGAGGTCAAACCTGTGACAAGTTTAAACAGATGTTGTCACATTAACAGAAAGGCTGCAGCAGCACATCTTGTTTCGCCTTTTTCCACGATGTAATAAATGTATGACTTAATTATGATCTCTTCTGCACAAAGAAAATAAAATCAGTTTAATAAACTATGAAACACTGCGAATGAGCCAATTGGCCCAATTATTGTCATTAAAAAAATATTATTTTCTAAAAAATGTTTTGCTTTACATTAATAAATAAGTAGAGTAGTAGAGTTTACGTACAGCATGTGAGCAAATAGGTCTTAAATGAGAGTGGCTACTTAATGTCTTTCTATGTGTGTGCACTATCAGACAAGATTCTCTATCTAATAAACCATGTCCTATCATGTCTGAATAAAAGATAAAGCCATATCGGACATTTATGTAATGGATACCTCTGCCTGAATGACAAAAGGACATCACTGTAACAGACAGATGAAGCCAGCAATATTATTTATGCCATATATGAAAAGCGCTTAACTAAAGGCTCAAGCAGAAAAAGTGACAACACTTCTCAGATGTTATAAATGAAGTGAAAATGTAGATAGTAAACATAAACATACAGGTAAACAGAATTTTGATTTTTTTTTTTTCTTTTATAAAAGGATATTTTTAAAATGCTTTTAAAAAGGCTTTTTTTAATCTGTAAAGCATGTAATAAATCTCATCCATGCTTTTCTATGACCCAGTCGCTCTGATAGCCCTATCTGTACAGGAGACAACAGCAGCATCAGAGTACTGCTGAAACAAAAAGACAAAGTCACACCAACACTGTTTCAACATCTTACCAGTTAGGTTCAACATTAAATTGGTTTAATTATTCTTAAGGCTTTTTATTTCTTTGATTAATTGATTAGTTGCTTAGTCTATAAATTGTCAGAAAAAAGCGAGAAATGCTCATTACAAGCTAATAGTGCCCACGATGACGTCTTCAAATCACTTTTTAGTCAGTATAAAATCCAAAGATATCCAATTCACAAAGACATAGGTGGGAGAATTTGGTTTCCCATATTTTGAGAGGCTGGAACCAGAAAATGTTTCTATTTTTTTCCCTAATAAATCACTAAAACAATAAACGTTATCAAAATTGTTGCCAATTAATTTTCTGTCCATCAACTAATCAATTAATGGACTAATTGTTTCAGTTCAAGTCAGATCACAACAAACAAACAAGTTGTTGTTATTGGCTCCTGAAATGTTGTGTTAAACAAATGGCTTACAATGACCCCTCCAAATCCAGAATACAAACAAGTCGGGATTTCAAACTAAAGCTGCCACTTCTTTTCAATCAGGCCTCTTAGTCTTAGGACTGAGCGGTCTGAGCTCAGACTGAAAATCAATATCATCTTTTAAATCACTTCTTAAACTCCATGGTTGTAGATGATTTAAGAACTGATTTTTATGTCCCATTTTATCTCTTACCTTGCTTATACTCCATTCACTGTCAATTTGATTAGTTTCAGGTCATTTTAACTTCCAAATCACTCTGCAATTGTGGTTGTCAAAATGGATACTGATAATACTTCTATCACCTGTCAGAGAGCTTCTTAGCGAAGCCGAAGTCGGTCAGGCGGATGTGTCCTTCACTGTCCAGCAGGATGTTCTCAGGCTTCAGGTCGCGGTAGACGATTTCTTTGGAGTGGAGGTACTCGATGGCACATACAATCTCAGAGGTATAGAAGAGGCCGGTGGCATTGCTGAAGCGCCCGCGACTGCGTAGGAAGCTGAACAGCTCGCCGCCTGGCACGTAGTCCATCAGCATGTAGAGGAAGCGCTCATCGTGGTGGGTCCAAAACCTGAGAAATAACACAGGTCGAAAAACAGGAAGACGGTTCAATTTTGAAGTCTTCATGTACATAAATGCTGAACACTAAGTAACTTCTTCTTCAGGCCACAGTTGTCCTATGTGTCCATTAGTACTGGTATTTAACCAAGTACTGTCGAGTACTGTACGAGCTGAGGAAATCAGATAAAATGATCTACAATATGTTTATTTCCAAAACCTATACAGTACTGCACATACAACCATGTGCACATGATATGTACTGTGTTACAACAATCATTAAACAACCACCATAGTCTTTTTTTAAGTTGCTTTGTTCACTTGGATCCTTATCTACAACAGATTAGTGCCCAACTAATAAATAGGCCTGCTGATATTAGCTTATTGCGGATAAATTGTAAAATAGTACAGAAATGTCAAAGATATGTTTGAGGTCATTTGGAAACAACGCCTCCATTACACACATACACACACACACGCACCACAGAGCACTGACAAGTTTATTTTAGCACTGTAAAATGTTTAGCTTATGACATATCTTGGTCACTATTCTTTAATATCCAAGTTTAAATGTACTATATGTAACATTTTACACGTATTGCCTATGTGTGAACGGATTTTAACGTAACTTAAAAAAATGAGACCTTCCCCAACTGTCTCAGTTGCCAATAACAGCCTGCGGACTGATTTCTATGTGAAGGACTCAGGACAGATTTTCTTGGAAAATCCAAAAGATGTGACGTTATATATGCTCCAGGGTGCCTTTCTCTTCAGCTCAGTACCCTACAGTGCCAACAGTGTGCAACAGTAGCTAACATTAGCTTAGAAATGGAGTCTGCTAACATCAACAAACGACGGTGTAAGTACCAGATATGCTCATATCTGGCTGGCAGATCTACATATCTAAAGTTTGCTAACATTAGCCACCATAAGCTACTGGTCATACAAGACCAAGTAAGACTAACAGTAAAACCGGAGTGTACTTAATTGAGCAAGGTTGCATTTTATTGATTATGGATTCACCTTTTCTTTTCTAAAAAAAAAAAAAGATTATGTGATTTCTTCTTTCAAAAGTTATATAGTTTCACTTTAAGGGATGATGTGATCACACATGCTTCAAGTGATAAAAATTGGTTTTGTACATTAATACACAAGGGTTTGAGAGCAACCAAGTTATGTTTTCATATATATCTAATGCTACTTTCATCAATAAATACTGACTAAACACATGTCTGCAGATAATTAATCATAAAATGGCATTTATTCTAAATTTCTGATATTTTTTATTTAATATAAATTAGACTATTTTCTAATACTTGATCATTTCTTTCCCTCCCCTCACACCCTCGTTCACACCTCTGTAATGTTCATTGTTGACATGTACCCGGTGCTTGTAATAATTGTTGTGCTGACATTATCAGGTAACGTTAAATATGGCCATAATTCAACCAATGGGGGACTTTTTGGGCTATTTTATCACTAACTGTTTCACCACACAGCTGAACGGTAAGGTGCCGCTTTAGCATGAAAAGTAACTGGAAGAAACGCTGCAGCTGTAAAGTTGAATCAGTTATATTACGGTAATGAATTCATTTTAACAATGTTAATGAGGTTTGGAGAAGGGGTCTTTGTATAATCAGTATATATGATAGCCTTTAGTATTCAAACACACGAGCACAAGCTAGAAATCTGGGATTGCCACAGGTATTTCTTCCAGGGAAAAGGATCAGATTTTGGTGAGAATTCCGCAAAAATAGCGGGATCTTGCTATTTAAGCATCCTTTATCTGTGAATAGCATATTTCCGTACAGATTGCTACACCTCTAGCAGACCTGCTTTGCGTTACCTGCACTTAATGGATTCAACACAATAACCAGATAAAAAACACAAAACACAGAACACAGCCTGTTTTGGTGTGTGTGTGTGTGTGTGTGTGTTTAACATTATTTAACAAAGCCAACACGCTGTTTAGTTGCAGTTCTGTTGTGAGATTCATGGAATGTTTCTACTAGGGCTGAATGATCTGAAAAAATCCTATTGCGATTATTTTCACAGATAATTGCAATTGCGATATGAGTCATGATTTCAGGGGGAATGGTCATTTTTGCATTGAATTTAAACTGAAAAATATAAAAATGAGATGATGATGATGTGATTTTTGCTGGGGTCTGTACCAAACAAGCCCGTTCCTTACGTCTGGAGAATATAATTTGTAGGCCGGGGCATCTCTGGAGCACCACAGTGCTTCATTTATAATGGTATGTTGTAACACATTTTACCTTTAGCAAAAAATTGCAGCGCCTGCGATTTGGATATTGCACTTTTTTGATAATATTTCAATTAATTGTTCAGCCCTAGTTTCTACTCTAACAGTCCTTGCATTGTTCAACACTACAGCTGGCAATGGCAATTCACCATTCTCTCAATGCTAACAAGTTGATTAATGGGCTATCAATCACACATGATAGACTATGCCTCTCATTAACAGGCTATGCCCACCAACACAACAAGAGCAATCTACAACATCAGAATTTGGAGTCTCCTGTAGCTTTGATCACAGCTATGATAGTATCAGGAAACTGTGAGGCTGCAGTCGTCTGTCTGTTAGATGTAAGTAAGAACAGCAACATGAGAGAGAACCAAAACTCCAAAGAGCAGTAATTTATGTTTTGCAAAGCTAAAACACGACTACAGCACATAGTGAGCCTTTTTATTTGCTCAATTTAATAATAATAATTATTATTATTAACAATAATTGTTTAATTTAATAGAATATCTCAGACTCCATTGGAGCCTAACCAAAAAGGCTCTCATTATATTGTGTATGACTTCCTTCTATGTGCAGGAGTCCTTACCTAATAACAGGGAGTATAACCTAACATCATATCATACTGTGTTATTCAATACAAGGCTGAGGTGAACTGAGAAGCTCAGCACACACTTCTTTTTCCTTTTTTTTTTTTTTTTTTACACTGTAATGACCCGATTATATTTTGCTTCATAAATACTGCTTAGAAACCACTATAATTTGATCAGGCACTGTGAGGGAGTTTTATGAGTAGAAAGGAGAAATGTAAACTATATTCTCAGACACGGTTACATTTGCTGTATTGAAAACATATCAGATTTTGACAGTGAAATAACAGAAATGCATAAATGGGAGAGAATTTTTGAAGTTGTTATTCATACAAGGAGGAACTTTGCTCAGGAATAAAACTGCTCCCCACTTAAGTCAAGAATATGCTTGGGAGATACTGATGCAGTATTTTATTATACTAAATAAAGCCCAATGTGACTGACTGATCAGTAAATGTAATGAGAAATGTATTGTGTTATGGAAATTCCTATCACAATAGGTCTATGATTTATTTTATTATGTATAATATCTACTGAGACTGCGGACAGAGAAGGTGAATATTTAATTTGATTTAAAAATATGGGTGCTTTAAAGGAATAGTTCAACATTTTAGGAACTATGCTTATTCACTTTTTTCCACGAGTGAGATGAGAGTCTGTGTGTTAAGTATGGAGCTGGAGTCCAGACATGGTTAGCCTAGCTTATCGTCACAGTGAGGTTGCCAGGTTTGGTATCAACGTGCCTGCACAGAGACCAAAATCAAAACCTGTGCTTACTGGCCATAGTGCATCAATCAGCGCTATAGGAGACACTGCACAGAAGTACTGAGCGGAACAATACACTCTTGTTCATCAAAAGATAGATCCAGCCCGTAAACCCCTCCTAAAACCACAAATTGATGATATGTTGATAAATTTTTTTTGGACAGAGCCAGGCTGGCTAGCCAGTTTTCCCCCTGCTTCCCATCTTTATGCTAAGCTGATTCTGAGTCTGATTCTGATTCTGAGCTAGGCTAACCAAGTCTTAACTCCCAAACTGATCCTATGAACTATCCCTTTAAAACAAATTATTATGATGCCCTCTTATAAATATGGAGACATTTGTTTGACTGTTCAGAAACAAAATGGGCTAAATGGATGATATATTTAAGCTTAAATTATGGTAATGGTATTAAATTAAAAAGTGTCTTCATTGTATGCAATTCCACAGTAGTAACAGTTTATTTACATCTCTGTATATATAAGGGCATGTATATTTCCACATTTACCAACTTTACCAACAAGTTCTTGATGATTTCTATACATTTTCATTTTTTATTATGTTTTTGGCAGTATCAAGTAGTGCATCACAAGTGTACAAAAATCCTCTAATAAGATGTCAGTAAATAGCATCTTCATGTATGGGATATAAAGTCATGGTGATGCCAATATAGAGATAAAGGTACAACGGAAATTTGAAATATGGGTGCCCAACAAAAAAATTAGGGACTACATTTTTCAGGAGTTTGTCCATATTATCTACAACTAATGTGGCATTAGAGATTGCTTCACACTCAAATAACTTATTAGTCTCAAACTGCAGTTTGGAATAAGTGTAACTGATCATTCTCTGTCCTTAGTTTTCTTTTAAAGTACTCATTGGTGGCATGCATCATTTGATGGTTCTATAATGGTACTTTTTGATATTCTATTGATTCTGTTAATATTACAGAGTACTGATACCCTGCCCTGGAGATAAGACCAACAGACTTACAGTATAGATGTAGGATAGATGGGTATTTGTGTGTGTCAGAATGTAGAAATGTTCACCCAGTGGGGCGTGACCCCTGCCTCTACCCGGTGTGTTTGTGGGTAAGACTGGGGAGCAGACTCACAGTCGGATGAGGAAGGGGTGGTTGACCTCTGTCAGCACCTCCTTCTCGTTGTGGACGTGCTGCTCCTGCTTCAGTCGGATCACGTCGGGGATCTTCATCTGCTTCAGGGCGTAGAAGGCCCTGCTCTTTTTGTCCTTTACCAGGAAGACTCGGCCAAAAGTCCCTGTGCCTGAGGCAGGGGAGACAGGGGGGAGGAGACGGGGAGGATTAACCACTGTGACAGGAATCCACAGCAAACAGAGGAACTAGACCATGACAAATAACCGCTTAGCTAATATTCTTGAAACGATTGGTCAATTTATCAATTGAAAAGGTAACTATTTTAATAATCCATTAATCGCTGTAGTCATTTTTCAAGCACAGTGTAAAACATTTGGTTGGCATTTGTGAGGATTGCTACCTTTCTTGGTAGTAAATTGAATATCTTCAGGTTTTGGACTGTTGGTGAGATAAAAAAAAAAGCTATCTGAAGACATCACTTTTGGCTTGAGAAATTATGATGGGCACGTTGTTTGACAACCGATTGACATTTTACTAAGTAACCAATTAATCGATTCATCAAAAATAATGAGCAGACTTGCAGCACTACTTGGTACTGAACATCAATACTTTTGATACCAACCAAAAGGTATCCAAAGCACTGACTACTGAAAGCTACATTAAAATTAGTAAAGCGCTTTATAAAAAGTGTTTGACAGCTGAATAGCTCAGCATTAAACTTGACAATAAAAATTTAAGTCAAGGTTTATTTGACAGAATTAAAATGCTTCTCTTCATGTCCATCATGAACAAAATACTTTATTTTTAAAACAGATTTGAACCAACACCAGCACTTAAGCAATGGTACAGCACAGTGTGTATTTATTTTTCAGTGAAGGTGGAGATCATGTGTTGTATAGGAGGTGAAAGAACAGTCTGGTTTTGGTGCAGCAGGACTTGCAGGAGGCTGTGAACGCTGCCACAGTGTCTCTTTTAGTCTAGATGAGGCAAGGCAAGGCACTTTTATTTATAAAGCCCGTTTCATACACAGATGAAGATTCAAGGTGCTGTACAGAGAAGTTAAAACAACACAATACAATTCAAAGTTAAAACAACACAATTCAATTCAATTCAGTTTTATTTATATAGCGCCATATCATAAAGTTATCTCAGGGCACTTTTTCATATAGAGCAGGTCTAGACCGACTCTTTAAATTGTCCTTTAATTTAATTAAAGGACAAAGTAAAAGAGATACATCTATATAAAAATACAATTTAAAAAATAAGATAAAAGAGTAGGGGGCGGCACAGTGGTGCAGTGCCTAGCACTGTCGCCTCACAGCAAGAGGGTTATCGGTTCGACCCCACCGGTCGGCTGGGGCCCTCCAGAGTTTGCATGTTCTCCCCGTGTCCGCGTGGGTTCTCTCCAGCTACTCCGGCTTCCTCCCACCATCCAAAGACATGCAGGTTAGGTTAATTGATGATTCTAAATTCTAAATCTGTAGGTGTGACTGTGAGTGTGAATGTCTGTCTGTCTCTGTGTGTCAGCCCTGTGATTGACTGGCGACCAGTCCAGGGTGTACCCCTCCTCTCGCCCAATGTCAGCCCGCGACCCTCTGAGGATAAGCGGTATAGATAATGGATGGATGGATGGTTAAAAGAGTAAAGGAATAAAAATAAAAATATTTAAAATAAGAATACAACAATTATAAGGCCTTGGGTTTTAAAAACATTTAGTTAAAAGTACTTGAGAACAATAAGGTTCTCAGTCTGGATTTAAAAGCTGCAATGGTCGGGGCATTCCTAAGACCATCAGGCAGTTGGTTCCAGCGCAGTGCTGCATAATGACTAAAAGCCGCTTCTCCTTGTTTAGATTTAGATTTTGCTAGCAGTCCACTCCCCAGTGATCTAAGAGGTCTCATGGGGTTATATTGCTCAAGCATATCAGTCATATATTTAGGGCCAACTCCATGTAGAGCTTTATACATAAGTACTAAGACTTTAAAATCAATTATGTGGCAATTATGTAGAGATTTAGGAACTGGGTTGATGTGGGCTGTCCTTTTGATTTTGGTCAGAACTCTTGCAGCTGAATTTTGAATAAGTTGCAGGTCCCTGATGGTCTTTTAAGGAAGTCCTGTCAGAAGTCCATTGCAGTAATCAATTTTGCTGGAGATAAAAGCATAAATCATTTTTCACATCTTGTCTGGTCATAAGGTCCTTGACTTTGGGTATGTTTTTAAGCTGATAGAATGCTGATTTTGTTATTGCTTTTACATGACTGTTAAAACACCAAGGTTCTTAACCTACTCTTTTGTTTTTATTGCCTTGTCTTTAGGTGAGCTGCAACCCTGAGCCTTTGCAGCCAAATAAAATGACCTCTGTTTTGAGGGGACAGACTAACAAATGGTGGCAGCAAACTGTGTGCAGGTTCTGTCATGACATCATGACATGTCTACCCTGTAGGTGGCTTTTCCTCACAGATGTACAGCCATGGCCAAAAGTTTTGAGAATGACACAAATATTAATTTTCACAAAGTCTGCTGCCTCAGTTTTTACGATGGCAATTTGTATATACTCCAGAATGTCATAAAGAGTGATCAGATGAATTGCAATTAATTAAGTCCCTCTTTGCCATGAAAATGAACTTTATCCCAAAAAAAAACATTTCCACTGCATTTCAGCCCTGCCACAGAAGGACCAGCTGACATCATGTCAGTGATTCTCTCGTTAACACAGGTGAGAGTGTTGACGAGGACAAGGCTGGAGATCACTCTGTCATGCTGATTGAGTTAGAATAACAGACTGGAAGCTTTAAAAGGAGGGTGGTGCTTGAAATCATTGTTCTTCCTCTGTTAACCATGGTTACCTGCAAGGAAACACGTGCAGTCATCATTGCTTTGCACAAAAAGGGCTTCACAGGCAAGGATATTGCTGCTAGTAAGATTGCACCTAAATCAACCATTTATCGGATCAACAAGAACTTCAAGGAGAGAGGTTCAATTGTTGTGAAGAAGGCTTCAGGGCGCCCAAGAAAGTCCAGCGAGCGCCAGGACCGTCTCCTAAAGTTGATTCAGCTGCGGGATCGGGGTACCACCAGTGCAGAGCTTGCTCAGGAATGGCAGCAGTCAGGTGTGAGTGCATCTGCATGCACAGTGAGGCGAAGACTTTTGGAGGATGGCCTGGTGTCAAGAAGGGCAGCAAAGAAGCCACTTCTCTCCAGGAAAAACATCAGAGACAGACTGATATTCTGCAAAAGGTACAGGGATTGGACTGCTGAGGACTGGGGAAAAGTCATTTTCTCTGATGAATCCCCTTTCCGATTGTTTGGGGCATCTGGACAAAAGCTTGTCCGGAGAAGAAAAGGTGAGCGCTACCATCAGTCCTGTGTCATGCCAACAGTAAAGCATCCTGAGACCATTCATGTGTGGGGTTGCTTCTCAGCCAAGGGAGTGGGCTCACTCACAATTTTGCCTAAGAACACAGCCATGAATAAAGAATGGTACCAAAACATCCTCCGAGAGCAACTTCTCCCGACCATCCAAGAACAGTTTGGTGACGAACAATGCCTTTTCCAGCATGATGGAGCACCTTGCCATAAGGCAAAAGTGATAACTAAGTGGCTCGGGGAACAAAACATCGACATTTTGGGTCCATGGNCCAGTGCAGAGCTTGTTCAGGAATGGCAGCAGGCAGGTGTGAGTGCATCTGCACGCACAGTCAGGCGAAGACTTTTGGAGGATGGCCTGGTGTCAAGAAGGGCAGCAAAGAAGCCACTTCTCTCCAGCAAAAACACCAGGGACAGACTGATATTCTGCAAAAGGTACAGGGATTGGACTGCTGAGGACTGGGGTAAAGTCATTTTCTCTGATGAATCCCCTCTCCGATTGTTTGGGGCATCTGGACAAAAGCTTGTCCGCAGAAGAAAAGGTGAGCGCTACCATCAGTCCTGTATCATGCCAACAGTAAAGCATCCTGAGACCGTTCATGTGTGGGGTTGCTTCTCAGCCAAGGGAGTGGGCTCACTCACAATTTTGCCTAACAACACAGCCATGAATAAAGAATAGTACCAAAACATCCTCCGGGAGCAACTTCTCCCAACCATCCAAGAACAGTTTCGTGACGAACAGTGCCTTTTCCAGCATGATGGAGCACCTTGCCATAAGGCAAAAGTGATAACTAAGTGGCTCGACATTTTGGGTCCATGGCCAGGAAACTCCCCAGACCTTAATCCCATTGAGAACTTGTGGGCAATCCTCAAGAGGCGGGTGGACAAACAAAAACCCACAAATTCTGACAAACTCCAAGCATTGATTATGCAAGAATGGGCTGCCATCAGTCAGTATGTGGCCCAGAAGTTGATTGACAGCATGCCAGGGCGAATTGCAGAGGTCTTGAAAAAGAAGGGTCAACACTGCAAATATTGACTCTTTGCATAAACTTAATGTAATTGTCAATAAAAGCCTTTGACACTTATGAAATGCTTGTAATTATACTTCAGTATACCATAGTAACATCTGACAAAAAGGTCTAAAAACACTGAAGCAGCAAACTTTGTGAAAACCAATACTTGTGTCATTCTCAAAACTTTTGGCCATGGCTATACAATTGGAGGTTAAATAATTCATTTATAATAATCACCTTGGCCTGCGGCTGAGAGGAGATTGAGACTGAGGGTGAAGGCTCTTGTGAGTCCTGGAACGAAAAGTGCTTGAATCCGTGTTATGACAAGACCTGTTGGAAAAACAGAAAATGTTAAATATGAAAATATTATTCATAGCAACACCTAGGAATGATGTTCATGTCATACACTAGAAACTTAAGAAAAATCATACTACATACTGTTGACTCCTGCAAACTTGTGTCACCCTGGATAATTTGTTCTTGTCTTTGGGAAGCAAATTAACTTATTTGATATTCACAAGACCCATTTAGATGTTAGAAAGTGGGCTAATTCAAGATTTAAGCAGTCTGTATTCTCCTAGCCTTGTCCTAATCTACCCCATGGCCACAGAAAATGTGCATGATTTTCTACAGAACTTTTACACACCTGAGCTAACATATACATGCACCTGCTATCTATGTTGTATGAGGAAATAGTCAATACTGTAGGCCCTAGTAGCCTAACTGTAGAGCTTGTACCAATGCACTCCTTAAGCTTCTGATGCTTAATTATTGAAGTGTTGCTGAAGAAGGAAGACCTGAATTATGGAGGGAGAGAAGTTTGGGAAGCTCACTAAAGCAAAGGAGTGCCAGTTTGGAAAAGATCATGAATCTTACGCTGTGGAACTTGAAACAGAGAGGAGGGATTTTGAGATTCATTTTGCTGAAATTCTATTTTTCTTTTCTTGCATGAAAATGTAACAAGCTTCCTGTGCTGTTGCTTTCAAAACTCCGATCCCTACCCGGTATTTTCAGAAAGCTTGTCAGTGTCAGATTCTGATCAACTGCCTTGAGACTATTACTGTATAATTTGTGAGCAAGTTGGTGTAGAGCAAAGAACAAGGGCCCGAACAGAATAAAGTGATTATATTGGCTCTGTGGAGTAAACTGACCTTTAGGTAATCAGGCAAACAAACTGAGTCACTGCAGTGGAGTCCAACACTGTGAGGCGCTCAATGAACTACTACTGACAAACTGAATTTACTCACATCCTTCTCAGTAACTATGGCTTGCCTCTGTTCTTCTACCAAAAAAACCCAACAGAAAACCCCTCGGCTCTGATCAAAGGGAAGCATGGGAAATGTAGTTCTCACACAGAGCTATGATGATAGGAGTCTCTTTTGAGAGGGGGTTTGAGACTACATTCCCACAGCCTGGATTTGGCTTTCATCTCTGGCGATGTAAAAGAGGAGGGTTTGCCACTCAGTAAAAACAACAGCTGCCGCTTAAAACAATAGCCCCGGCATCAAACAAAAAACAGGAGCATGCGAGAGAGTGAGTGGGGAGGGGGGTGAGTGTAAGGAAGACACTCAAATAAAACTCCCTGCCTAGAGTTTAAAAATCATACTGTTCAAAAGTCCAGTGCCTCTGGCACGTTTCATGTTCTGGGCTTTTTTCTTTTTTGTTCATTGTGTGTTGTTTTAGGGAGATCCCACCATTCAACCAATCTTTTTTCCCCATCGTCAGTTCAGAGAAATTGAAGTGCCACCTGGCTTAATGGGCAGAATTTGGTTAGTATAACTGCAGACAATTTGGTTAGAATCCATTCCACCTCTCTTTCACCTGTTAAATCTCTTTGTGCAAGACTTGCCAAATATATCCTGCATTTAGTTCAGGCAAGGCAAAGACTAGCAGGAGGTCAAGAACCCATGCTAAGAGTCTCCAGGGTTTATAATGTCTGAAACCAGCTCTGACGACTGATCAGGCCTGTTTTACACTCTTAGGCTAGACCCCCTGCCAGCTCCAAGCCCTGTTTAAACTGCATGGGTGGGGAGCAGCTGAGACCCAGCCAAAAGAAGCGGGAGGTGTGTGTGTGGGTGTGAGAGATGACTTACCAGGAGGAGGGGCGCCTGTCAGGTGAGCTGGAGAGGGAGCGCCTCCGGTAGTGTGAGGAGGAGCTGCGGGAGTCAGAGTGGGAACGAGAACGGGAGCGGGACTCGCTACTGGTCCAGCAGAAAGGCCTGCTGGGCGAGAGGAGGAGGGAGGAAGGTGGGGAGACGGAGCCTCGTGAAGGGGAGCAGCTGGATGGTGGGGAACAAGAGGGAGAGCAGGGGGGACAGTCAAAGAGTAGGTCCAGAGGGGTGCCCTCCCATGGATAGAGGAAGCGATTCTCACGGCCCTCACCCAGCTCTAGCTCATCGTGGAAGGGTAGGAACCCTGGGTGCAGGTAGCTGGAGCCAGGCAGCCTCTGGGAGTAGTAGCCATCTTCTCCCTCCTCAAGGGACTGTGGGGCTGCAGCCTTATTGAGTTTGCTGCCTGGTTCGCTCGCCTGGCCACCCTGCTTACAAAGGGCTTGTAACGGGGGGCCAAAATGCTTGTTGAGTTCTGCTCTGATTTCCTGGTCACGCAGGAGCTTCCGGCTGGTGCCAGAAGGGTGTTGGTCCCCGTCAGTAGTGGCCTCTTGTAAGGGGATCTGGGTGGTTTGTGTAAGGGTCTGCTTCCCTAACCCCTGGACCTGGGCTGCTTCTCCATCCACAGAGGCAAAATTCTGCTGCTTAGCCAAAGGATCAGATGAAGCTGATGATGGAGAACAAGAAGATGAAGATGATGAAGAGGACGGTGGCATGGCTGAGTCCTTACATTCGACATGCTTGTCCTCCACTTTGTCTGCAGTGGGCATGGGAGCAGCAGTGGCACCTGAGGTAACAGTGGCTGTGCCGCCGTCCTTCTTAGTGCTAGCTGACGCCTGGCAATAGTCATGGTCACTGTAGCCACGGGGCGCCGCCCGCTTATTGTTGCTAGTGCTGCGATGCTCCTCAAGGCCACCCCCCACTGTGTGTTGGGTGACGGAGTAAGGGAGGGCGGTGGACGCTTTGCTCAGCTGGGCATAAAGCTCAGTCTGTTCGGGACCCTTCCTGGTGGGGCCCCCGCCTGAGGCACCTGGGGCTGGGGCCAGAGCGCCGGGGCCCGACTCGCTCAGCCTGGCTCTTTTGCATTCCAAGGCTGAGGAGGAACATGAAGACAACTTGGTTTTGAGCGATGCTTTGAAAGGATTCTCTTGACTGGCTTTGTGTGGGGGCGTGGTAGGTGGTGTCAGACCTGCAGAGGGAGGAGAAGACAGAGGTTGGTGGAGGGGTGGGGGCAATAAAATGAAAATTAAATCATAATGCAAACCTCCCCAAATACCCCCCTCTCCCTCCTCCCCTCGCTCATCTATAAACTCCCAGGTCAGTTTATGGACAGTGGACACAGATACATGCCTGATTAAAATATTCACTTTCACTTGGCCTAATCCTGATCTCTATTTTATTGCAATCTTGACAGATTAATGTAATGCTTGGTGTAACTTAATATGGTGGTGCTGTAATACGGATGACTTGCCATCCCCTTTCTCTCTGACCTTGGAAAGGGCCCTTTTCATGAAAAAATAACATAACACAAAACCCTGCAGAGGACAAACGTAATGCATCCGATGAAAAAAATGTAAGTACATGTATCATATCTCTGCCTGACTCACATAATTGTCTGCACTGGATGGCAGCCAATTCATCTGAATAAAACCAAAGACCTTTTTTTTTTATCGGTCTGAAAAAACAATCACCGTCATGACGCCATGCATGTTTCAAGATTATCCAGCATCATCTCCCTTTTCTTTGAAACAATATAGGTAGATATGTTACTACTTTTAATGTATACGTTAGCATGCCTGGTGATGTTGCCATGGCAAGATGTCTGCTATGTCATGGAAGCACAGGAAGTACTGGCAAATGGGTTGTCATTCTTCTCAGATGGCATATCCCTACCACTTGTGCCCCCTCCCCTCCCCATCTTTTATCCCACCTCCTACAGATTTACAACCAGACAGATGGCACTTATATGGGAAGTCCTGAGATGAGCCCACTTTATAGCATTGTTAATGCACTCACACAAACAGCCGCCACCATTACTCTCATTCTCTTTCCTCCTCTCCTTTAGCCTTGTATTCTCCCTTTTTCACTCTTCCTGGCTGCCATCTTCCCTGGATCAGTCTCTATTTCTCCCTTTTCTGTCTCTCAGCATCCTATCCTGTTTCTGTCTTGCACAGAACAAACGTTCCCACACACACACACTCGTCACTAACAGTCTCTCACTGGAGTCAAACTCAGGCACTTTGAAACACCTACGCTCTCCCCTCTTCTTTGCCTTTCTTATAATGTACATCATTCTTCCCTTGCTGGTGAATTGCACCAAATGACAGCTATTAGTATCAAATCCATTCTTAGAGTATGCACGGGGAAGACAGCTTGGCAAAGAAAGTGCGGGATCCTGATACATAAATATGCAAGTTTCTGAAACCACTTGCTGTGTTTGGAATGCCTGATCCAACGGCTTATCATCCTACTTATTAAGTAGGACTGCAAGCCCCCACTCCCCTCTTTTCTTCTCTCTTTCTCTTCCTTCTCTCAGTTCTGATAGTGATACAGTGTAGACACACACACGCACACATCTATATATATATATATGCATTATGACAATGAAATGAGCTATGAAAAGGAGAAAGGAGAGGGGGTGCTACACAATGCCTGAGGAACTTCTGTTTCACCAATGAAGTGCCATCTGTCCAAAATGTGCGCGTGGGGTCATAAACTAGGAGCCATTAGCGATGTGGGTGAAATAAATCAGAATTAGATAAATATGTGCCTCTCAGTCAAACTTGCTAGTGATGAATGATCCGCAGACACAAACACCAATCATGTAGCCACTGGAGAGAAAAGGATGGAGCAAGTGAGAGAGACCAAAAGAAAGAGGAGGGCTTTATAATCTTTTTTTCTCCTCCAGCTGTAAATTGCGAGGAGACCTCGAAGCGAACAGCAACTCCGTGCTTAAAGATGTTGATCCTGGCGGTAAGCCATGCAAATAGCAACACACACCACCCCAGTGTCATGAGATAGAGTAATTAAAGACAACACGGAGCAGGGTAAATCTATTAGCTTGGCTTAGGCCAGAACATTCAGATCCCAGGGGGCCTCGCTGCCTGTTGTGGCCTTTACTGTACCTCTCTGAGAAGTGTCAAGAAAGCATGCAGCCAACAGTCAAAATGTTGCTATTATTTAGTAATAAACATCATTTGGCTCAGTACAAGGTGTACAAGTCAACTGATAATTAAATTTATCTTTTTATAAAACAGTAACCACTACTACAACTCATCATAAAGGCATAAAATAATATGTTACTGGCTGCAATTCATGGAAAGTTCCATCAGTGAGTTGTCAACTGGCCAAGGTGGAGGGAGGAACCGCCCACCTGGCTAACCTCCATCTGGTTATCGGTAACACCAACTTAATCTCTATTGTAGTGTAATGTTACTCTAAATCGGCAAAGGGCATGTAACTCCGGACCTAAAAGCTTTCACCTCCACTTACTGGGATCTATATCCATCTGTCTCATACAGCACGAGACTCAAAAGCTAATCCCTAAGTAGGAAAGGGGCTCAGTAACCTGGAGCTTTCTGGACTAATGACTTTCCTGCTAATATTCAATCCTAAATTGGTGCAGGACGGTGAAGTCAGGTGAAGGGCTTAATTTATCTTTTTATTTATCGTCCTTGTAACATGGATGCGGTGGAACAGAACGGACGCCCACATTTGGCCACAGGTCAACAGACTCACCCACATGTAGTAAAACAGGAAGAAATATTAACTGTGCTTGATTGCCCCAGAGCTTAAGCAGCCCTGCTCTTTCCCTTCTCTAGGTCTTGACAGGCATCCCCTTTGACCCCGAACGGTTTTCTACACAAAAGGGTTAAACAACACTTTGACCAAGGTCAGAGGGACGCAGGGGGACCTCTTGGGGTCTGATGTGTGACAAATTTCCATCCCCCACCTGAGCTAAGTAGACGGCGCAGACATGAGGTATATGTATGAGGACCATTTCCCCTGCTGGTAAATGAATACCCAAAGGGACCAGTGCAACATCACACAGTGTGAGAGGCTAAAGGGCAACCAACCATTTTTATTGACCATAGATGATTAATCTGGGGGAGAGGGGGGGGGAATTACTGACACAATTTGTACACAGAGAGAACGAGAGATATGACCCCAAATATTGCAGCTTTTGCTTACATTCTTTTCATTTTTGTCTTGTAATTACCTTTTACCTATACATTTCTTCAGTTGTAGTTAATTATAACTCAATAACACCAAAGGATAATGTCAATAATGATGCTGAAAATCCCTCCCACTGACTCCATTTACAAAAGCAGCACCCTTTGCATACAAGTCTTAGCATTGGAAAATTACTCCCAAGTCAGCTGATCTAATTGCCTATATGTCTAGGGACCTAAGGAGAGGAAGGCACAGATCATACAGGCAAAAGTGAATTACACTGCAAAACCAATTAAAACAATAACACTGCCATTTCAATTTTCCTATGATGTGTAGGGTAAGTAAGCTGTCAGTCAGAGAGCATTAGGATCTGATAGAGGAAGACGAAAAGCACATCAACTCTTCAGTAACAGCGGAGGGGAGGTGGTGGAGGATGGGAGGGGTTTGCTAATAAACCCTGAAGAGATTGGAAAGCCTAATCAATACTCAGGCACATAAAATGTTCTCCTATGCCTTCACCTTGAACTCTGAACTGTGATGGAACTATCAAGATGTTGGAGCCAGAGTTAACCCATTACTAGCTAAAACAGGGAGGTGAGAATTTTTATTGGCTAGTCTTTAAAAAAAATCTAAATAACAACATATGTTTTAAATAATCAGACAAGTTTGCTTACCTGGGGTTCCAGCAATCTCCACGCTTAATGTGCGTTCAATGGTTTTGTTCTCAAACGGTGATCCCTTGTGGTCACTGGAAGACAAAAAAAAGTGCAAAGATTTAACCTCAGAGGTGAAAATAAGACTTTAAAAGCTTTTGTGATATTAGAAATGGAAATGAGTCACAGAAATGCCTCAACTTGGATTCTAGTCTATATAGTTTTCTTTGGCTCTGTCTTTTTTCTGTAGTTTGTTGTTGCTTTTTGCCTGGAATAATGTGGAAAAACTTCTGACACTTACTTTGGAGACTCTGGGGTCAAAGGAAGTGGCAAGGTGGTTGGTTTGGCTGCAGAACACAAAGGAGCATGGGTAATTATTGATCTACGTATAACACTCATGGCAGAAGAGAACAGGCCCACATTCTGCAACAATTAATCTCAAATTGGCTCAGTAAATGCAATTATTACTACAAAAACACCCATTAGAAAGTCTTTCTATGGACACTATTGTAAATCATATCTTTTTAGATTGACCCCGTTTTAACAATTTATTCTCTTATAGATAGACTGTTCACTCTGTGAGGCAGGATGAAGTGATGGTGCGTATTTCACATGTGTCTAGATACAGACGTACCCCATTCAAGACAACAAATAGATCGAAATGGAATAAAGACACAGGGAGACGATGCCACAAACAAAGACACATGACAGTGGGTGAGCCCCTCCCTGGACAATAAAGTCATAATTGCATGCACCAACAGCAGAGGAGGGAAGAGAAAAGAAGGAAGAAAGGAGAGTCAAGGAAGCTTGTGCAGTTGCCCGAGGCTCTGGCCGACTTGTGCTCCAGCTAAGGGAACGTGGCTTTAGTAGCACGACGCTAAAGAGCAGCACCCGGGCTCTGAGTCTAAATGTACATATTCAGCACATTCAGCTCAATCAGCCAAGGTTCAAGGGTTGACTTTATGAATACAAGACATACAGTAGCAAGACAAGGCTCACCCCTTTTCCCACCCCCTCCTTTTTTAATTTATCTCACTCTATTTAAATGAATGTTTTCGGGACTAGCAAAAAGCATTGGCTAGCAGGCTGTTTGTTGTCATTGTTGTTTATGCCCTCAGAATGACTGTTAGATTCGTATTAGAATAGGGGTTAGTTGTCAAGTCAAACTGGGAAGTGGTTAGAGCAGGAGAGGGGGAAGAGAGAGCAGAGATAAGGCCAGTGGGGGGGATGCAGTCATGATTACCTAACAACGGGTGGCCCTGGTCATCGGGGTGTTCGCTGAGTGCCTGCCTGTGTGGGTGCCCTTGCCCTTGTATGATGCAGGGAGGGGAGGGCTCTGCATTTCTAGTATCTGGGAAGAGTGGGCTTGGTGGGCCCTGTGAGAGCACCGCTGCGGGGCTGCCCGTGACATGGTCATCATCATCATCATCAACACCATCATCATCATCATCATGGTCAACATCCTCCCCATGGTTTAGCCAACCCAGCTCTAGTCCAAAGCCCATGTCTAGCCCTGAGTCTGGCTGGCTAACCCAGCTCTCTAGGTCGAAGGCGAGAGGTGACAACAGAGACCCTGAGTCAGGCTCTTCAACCTGACTTACTTCCCGTTTTCTACAATCAGTGGTCCCTCCCAACTCTTCCTCCTCCACCTTTGAAATGGCCTGGACTGGGCTCTTAGACCTCTTACCTGCTGATTTGCTCTGAGTGCTGGGCAAAGGGGTGATCTTAGGTGGAAGTAAGGGGGCTCGATACTGAGCAGGCCTCTGTTTGGAGGTGAGCAGCTGGCTAAGTAAGGGGTGCCCCGGCTTCTCATCTCTTTTCCTAATAGTCACTGTGATGTGCCTATGAGGTGCACGGCTGGCACCACTAGTGTTACTACGGCCTTGCCTGCCAAAGCCCTTACTAGCCTGAGTGGCGCCCGCAGCCTCTCGGCAATGCTCACAGCTGTGACTCACCTCTCTGGGAGGGAGGGAATAAGAATGCATATACCTAATAAACCTAGCGGCGGCCAGGCGGCCCACATCGCCTGGCGGCCTTCCTTCTTCACTGGGCGGCCCGTGCTCCAGTTTGGGGCGGGCATGGCCGCAGGTGGAGATTCTGTGGCCGACAGGGATAGAGGCACCCTCCGACTCCT
The DNA here is from genome assembly GCA_002120245.1 of Maccullochella peelii. Classification (NCBI taxonomy): domain Eukaryota; kingdom Metazoa; phylum Chordata; class Actinopteri; order Centrarchiformes; family Percichthyidae; genus Maccullochella; species Maccullochella peelii. The sequence continues at coordinate 47,009 of LKNJ01000984.1, forward strand.
CAACCCCGTCATCGTGACTGCAACGCTGCCACTTCCCAGCCCCAACACCAGCCACACTACACTCGCCTGCAGCCCGGCTCTCACCTCGCTGGTGATGCTGCTGCGGTTGTTGTTGTTGAGATGGTACAGCTGACTTCTTCTTGGAGGTGGTGGAGGATGACGAAGAGGTGGAGGAGAGGGAGGAGAACGAGGAGGTGGATGACGAGGATGGCGAAGAGGAGGAGGAAGAGGCGCCAAGACCCAGGCCACACTTTTCCCTGCTACTGGCACCCCCCCAGGTACTCTTGGCTTCACTGACTTTGGTGTGGAGCAGGATGTCATCGGTGGCCGTTAGGTATTTCAGCAGCTCAGTGCAAGGCCGCCTCACCGTGCGGTTCTGTTGGCTGGAGCCCCCTCTTGCTTTGCCATTCCAGGGGCTCTCCGTCTGTGCAACACAGTAAGACAGAGAGAGAGAAAATTATTTTGTTTGCTTAATTAAAAAAAGTTTTTAAGTTAGTGCAGTTGATCCAGTTGTAAGAAATGTTAGGTGCTTCATTTGGCACAAAAATAAAAGTAGAAAGAGATTGAGCCAGAAAGAGGCTAAAAGAGTGACTCAAGACAGCCTTAGCACAGTGGTTGCCCAACTGTCTGGGAGGCGATGGTGGGAGTCCGCCCATCATCTTAATTGCGTGGCCCTCCAAGCACCACCGCGCCACTCTGTACGCACACCATGTCCTCCGGGAGTCCTCATTCGCTGTGCTCCAGAAATGGATGACTCAAAGGCACAGTATGAAAATAGACTCTGTGAGGAAGGTTGACACACTGCATGTGCAAACATAGTACGCACAACACACACAAATCTGTGTGTTGTTTTTTCCCCAAACAAGAGCAAATGATCTAGTGCTGAACATACAGTATGTCACGTTGCAAACAGAAATCGTATACTTTTTTATTCGCATTCATAAACCTATGCTACTTACACACTGTCTAAAATTAATCTCAATCAACCCCACCCCTTTAAAAAAATCCTTTTGAGAGCCATCTAATGAGAACATCAAGTCTGATATTTTGATCTTGTCATCTCAAGCATCAATCTCGCCACAACAGTGCCTGTCGCTAGTTTTTTTTTGTGTGTGTTTTTTTTCAACAGGCACCATACCAAGGCGGATAAGTGGTGGAGCTAATGAGACAACGGTGCCGCTGCCTCGCTTGGAAAGCCCAACAGCAATCAGCCTGTTTTCATTACGAGATGGCCCCCTGGGACAGTAGACTAGAGCAGTAGTCTAACATCTTCTAAAGGCGGCCACCAAAACAAGAAAAGTGTGAGAGGGAGGGAGAAAGAGCAAGAAACAAGACAGAGCAAGAACAGAGTGAGAGAGATAAACAAACACTAACAAAAAATGTGTGTACAGGAGTGAAATAAGCAGCAAGGCACTGCATGTATTTGTGTGTGTGTATGTGTGTGTCTGTGTGTGTGTGTCCCTACCTTGACGACGGCAGGTGGTGGTCTGATCCGGTGGTTGCTGCTGGCTGCATGGTTCTGTGCCTTGCCACCTGTGTATTGATTATAGCTGAGCTGGGAGTTTGCGGGTGCCAGAAGGAGCTTCTTCAGCTGCGAACGGACCCAAACAGAACAAGGGAAAGTGGTGAAGGAGGGGGGAATGAGTGTGGGTTATGCAAATGACCATTTTCTTTCAATTAGACAGCCTGTGCTTTGTAAATGTAGAGTCAGAAGAAACCAATACTGCAGTTAGAAAAGATAAAATCACTGACATATTTACAGAAAGATTGGAGATTTTTAAGCAGTTTATAGCATGTGAAAGGACGAGTAAGTTTTTTTGTCTTTTTTTTGTGTACACAAAGCCAGGCTTCTCTAATGTGATTGAATAAACACAGGCGGGCATGTGGCTAAAAGGTCATTTGGAAGGGACCGACATGGACTATAACTGAACATAACGTAACATTTTAGGTCAAATCCTTTAAGCTAGAGAAATGCCCAGATGGTATGGTTATGTGTAAAAATAACAGCACAAAGGTAAGCTGACTTCTCATCGAGAGGCCTGTCTTTTAGCCAAAAAGATGACTCATGCACAGGGGGATTAGTTGAGACCCACTGAGAGTAGACGAGATGAGATGGATTTCTTTGTCCCCTTACTTTCATTATGTGTCGGCTTGATTTCAGGGCCTGTGGCACAGTGTCAACCGAAGCTGGCCCCACCACAGTGTTCATATCATTGAATTGGCGCCACAATAGCACTGTTATGTATTTAGCACTGAGCAGCAAACACACTGATCCATTCGATTTACTTCCCTCCTCCCTGCATCTGCATCTCTGCTCGCTCTCACTACACATACAGTAAACACATTGTGGCAAATGTGGCAGAGTGTGGATTAGCCACTGCCAAATACAGAAGTCTAACAGACAAATGGCCACTTTTGGTGCCCAGTCTTGTTGAAGAGTCTTATCTGGTGTCTGCCATGGACTGGCAAAAAAAAAACAACAGTGTGCGCCCGGTTGGAGGTCATGTCTCAGGGCTAACATATGTTTTGACCCTGGAGTGATGGTGATGGGAGAATCTCAAGAAGGAAGAGGTGTTGGTCTTACCAGGGAAGGCTCCTCAGGCTCTGGGGTGCGTGGCGAGCCGTCAGGGGAGGAGGGACAGCTCCGGTCACTGGCATTGGTCACGTCCCCATCTGCCAGGGCCTCAAACGAAGGCAAGCCGTCCTCATCCACTGGGATGCTGTCCAGGGTCTCTGTAAGCACTGCCAGCAAGTTGGCCTCATTTTCTTCATCTATCTTCTTAGGAGGGGGGAAAGGGGGAAGACAGAGACAGAAAAATAGAGACAGGAAAAAATAGGACATTTTAGTCAGGAGAAGTTGCATCTCTTTTTTTTCTTCCTGGGATGTAAAGGGTGGTTGCATGCAAGCCTTCATTGTTAATAGAGTGGGAAGATTTTTTCTCATTTTATTTTGTAGCAGAGCTGGCTCTATTCTGGCAGCCTTTTTAAAAACAAAATTCTCTCCCTGTGCAAGTGAGTCAAGCCTGTCACTCATATTTTAAGTACGCAGCTTACTGGACCAAAATAATATCTCCCCCAAGAAACCCATTACCAGGACTGACAAGTAGCAAGTATCTAGGGAAGACAGGGATGGGTCGGGGTGCGTTGTGGTATGGAGGGGTTTGTGGGGGTAAAGGAAACAATGAACGGAAGTTGACTCCCCCCCAACAGAATTGAGTGACGATCGGCTTGCCGACAAGATGTTTGCAAGCAATCCTCAGATAAGGCGAATTACCACCCGCTCATGCTAAAATAAATGTGATATATTTAAAATGGTAGCATGACAGCTGATGTTCACAACGGGCGGGAAGTTACCATCAACATTTCATGAAAAATAAAGCTTGTTCATGCCACTCAGCTCCTCTTTGATGTACCAGAGGAGTTGTGTGCGTGCTGCAGCTGGCTGTTTAATGGTAGAGATTATAACTGTGTGTGAGAAATAAAGAGACAGAGAGATGAATACATAGAGATGGATAGTGAGTGTGAGGGAAAAAGAGATGTGAGGTGCCAGCTATCGACATGGGAGGTTCACCGGGGATAATAACTATGCATGGATGTAGAGAAAAAAAACAAGAATAAAGACAATGTATATAGAAAGATATTAAGAGTGAGATGAATGCAGCTTGCTTGACAAAGGGGTGTTTGTGTTTGCATGTGTGCATGGCTGTGCCTTTGCGCAGTGACAACAGGAACTGTGAGTTCCAGGGCCATAAAAGCCCAGGGGACTTTAAGACAGCGGAAAGATAAACAGCGTCGTCACCCCGGGACGTTCTGTGGCCAGCCCAACAAGAACAAATCCCTTTATGCACATGGCAGGATTATCATCGCTTGCCGACTGTGTGTGGCCATCATTATGCCAAGGGGGCCACCAACCTCTCCAACACCAGCACTACACCTCAGAAGACTTGAACAAAATTTTCCCTCCCACTTGTTTCTGTCTACCCCACTGATTTTACACAATTACACACCCACCATGGATGGCACTTTTGGAGCAGGTTCGGATTTACCAATGAGATAGCGGCCATTTTAATGCTCCCCCCCCCTCCAATTTTCATTTATAGATGACACAGATATCTTGGATGTTCAGTTAGCTAGCTAACAGTGAGGAAAACGTTAATCTGATGTTCAATGAGTAGATTTTCTCCTAACAACATGAGCACTCAGTCATTATTAAAAAATGATAAAGGGGACATATTTCACAGAGATAACACGGCGTAGACTGGGGCCATGCCGCATTGGCAAGCAAATGCCTTGCAGGAAATTGCTCTGTATGAGGTGACATGCTGTTTAATTACTTGCAAGGAGCTTCAAATCCACTGTGCTGGAACCCTATGCTACTGAAAATTTCACCATTTTCCACCACCCCAAGTTATTACCTAAGCACTAAGCGGGTAGGTATTAACTGCTGATAAATCCGGAGCCTTTTCTTAGCCCAAACATACATCCTTGCATGAGAAATTGAAAGCAGGATCATTTTAGATGATCACAAATGAGTCTTTAATGAGTCAGCCATCTGTTTAGGTCCAACCTCACCAACTATCCAAGCAATGCTGTATCTGGGTGGGGTTTTATTCACCTCTCTAGAGTAAGTTCAAACCTATACATTCAGTAGAAATTGCAGTCTATGCCACGGTGTGACACTAGTTACATTAAAAGTTGAGAGGGCTGTGCAAGCTTCATTATGTCATGGTTTGGAAAGGATTGGGGAATTTCTGAGGCTGTGGCAGGCTCAAATGTAGCAATTTCAATCCTGTTTCAAAAACCTCCACCAATTGGCAAGCTCCCACAGGCACACTGTATCCCCGAAGATAACCCAGAAGGGACTCTCATATTCTGAAAGAGACACTTGTAAAACCCTGAGTCGTGACGATCATGCTGCAGTCGCTGCTGTAGCTCTAGTGGAGGCACTCATAGGCCAAGTGGGGATTTGAGAAACTGGGGTAAAGAGCAAACCTCGGTGATCATCTCTACGCTGGAGAGAGCATGATCTAATGCCCCTGTCCAGGAGGGCGAGCTTTTCCATGCCAGCTTACGGACCACACCTTGCAGAGTTTCTGCACCAAAGTCAATCTACTACCAATGACTCACTTGCCCCTTGTATATTTATAAACAAAATCTCTGTGTGGGTGGACTTCAGGAGCTATGGCACCCAAAGGGGGTGACGCCAGGATAACCTGGCAACCTGCTGACGGCCATGTCCACTTATATTGATTACTACAGCAACTGCTGAGAGGAAAAGAGGGCAGGAAGAACAAAGAGAGAAGAGAAAAATTGTCTCTGTGGGAGCACTTTCTCGCCCATCCCGCTTAATGGACCTCACCGAATTAAAGAGATCTTAACAATCCTGGGCTAATTGTGGGATCACAATATATTAACCCCGCTCCAATTCTAAAGGGTGCCATTTTGTGGCTGTTTTATTCCAAATGCTTCAATTAGCCATAAAACATGCTGGCAAGTGCTGGCAGAGCTTCTCTCCCCCCTCCTTCACCCCAGCTTCCCCATGTTGGAGAAAAGAAAGCCAGCTCCAGTTGTTCATTATTAGGTGAGGCCATTTTGTTATCAGGCAGGCTGTCTTTGAGGTTGTCCTTGCCTTTAACTCTTTTATTGAGTTCCACAGCACAGCATTGTGTTCCAGGAGATACTATTCACACAGCTGATAAGGGAAGGTGAAGGTGCTGTTTTAAACAAACACTCACTTCTGATCACTGGGGCAAATAGCCAAATTAAATCTGCTAATTGCTTCTTGAGGATTCCAAGCTCCTGAGCAAATTTGCCAGGGATCAAATTATAACGAGCTTTTTGGGGGCAATGCATCATTTACATGTTAAAAGGAACCAAATGTGTTGTGTGCCAGAATGATAGACCTGATCGCTGAAGAAGACCAAGATGAAGTTTCAACAGACTAAACAGCCCCGCTGTTATCTTTAAATGAGAGGCAGAACATGCGGCAGACACTCTGGATGTGGGGAGATAAAATATCTCCCATTAAATGGGTCATCTGGTATTTAAAGTACTGTTTATTCTCACTGTCTTTTTGCTCACTCTTTCCTTTTCTCCTTCTGCAGATAGAGGAATAGCATCCAGTTAGTTCAGACAGAAAACATTCTTAATAAATTGGCCCCCAAATTGCGTGGCGGGGTTAAATCTGCGCCTTGACAATTTAATTGCGTTGCTTCATCTCAATCTTTATTTTTTTACCCCCTCTGCTCTCTGCTCTGTCAGATTTCAAAAACATTCCCTTGGATGAGGTTAAGCGACTAGCCAGACCTTCTAATCACGGCACAATCAGAAATTGTGGGGGGTATATGTGTGTGTGGTGGTATCAAGTCGTCACATCTTGACTCTGCCAAGAAAAGCAGCCTTGGATTTGATAAACAAATAATGTCATTCTGTGTTATTACCCCTGGCCCCCAGATTTCAGAGGAAATAAATCAACGTCAGCCTTGCCGTTAAGGCGTTAGTCAGGCCTGACACGTCGGCCGGTCACACAGGCACAACATATGGGAGCAGAGAAGGAGGGAGGAAAGAGAGGCAGGGAGGGTGAGGTACGGCACGATGCACGGCAGAGAGACAAATCATGGCCACCGCCAGAGACGTCTGGTCATTTAGCATGAGCTTACTGAGATGGAGAGAGGGTGATTATGGCCTATACGGAGCGATGAAACCATTCATAACACTGTTAAGTCCCTCTGTGTGTCTGTGCATGTGAGGCGGCGGTGACACAGTCTGACGGTGTTCCAAATCATAAAACTAAATGTTTAACCTCCATTGTGGTCAGGGCTTTGATTGGCTCTCTAACACATAGCAGCAAACTGAAGGCTCTTGACATTTTCCATCTGACTACAGAGTCAATAGAGCATCTTTTTACTCTGAAACAATTTCCCAAGCAAATGATCCTATGGACTACATATTCACAGTGCTGGTGGCCAAAGGTATGTCTCCGTATTCAACAACAGGATGCATAGCCCCTCTGTCTCTCCTCTATCATCACCACTCCGGGCTCAGAATATATTCTGGTTTATCATGACGGTTCGAGCTGTAAGTTGCTAAATCTTGTACCCTCTAAATGCAGACAAGATTGTCCAGTCTAAGCACCAGGCAGCTGACTTTATGCTTCTCCATCCTACTTAGCTCTAATACCACAACTGGCCTTGTGATAATCCCTTCGCCCTGGCAGGAATTCACTATTCTGTGCCTCCATTTAAACAAAAATGGCAGCCCTCTGAATGAAGAAGTGCTGTTGCAGAAGCCGACTGTTTACATGCCAGATGTCTGTCTAAGTTTAGAAGGCTACGGGAGTTATACATCAATGAGGAAACGGTTTGGCCCATCAATGAGGATCAGGATGTGTGTGTGTGTGCAGAGATGATGCATCTCCTGGGAACCATTTGAGACTGTTAGAGCACTATCAGATGAGCTGACGGGGGGAAAGAGAGAGGAAAGGAGAAAGTGAGAAGAGGAGACATCTGTGTGTGTGAGAGAGTGAGCCAAAGAGAGAGAAAAAGAACTGTTGTTACACATCCTGACACAGGCCAGATCCGATTGAGACACCTACCCAAGGGATGTTAGCAGTGCTGTTTTTTCTAGTTCTCTGTGGAAAAATCCTTTGACCAGTAACCCTGCTGCTGCTGTTGCTAAAACTAACCACCTGAACTCTGTCACACATCCGCTGAGATCAGCTGAGGCTGTCACATTCCTTCAGACCCACCAGGCCCTTTCTGTTTAACTTTCGGTAAAAAAAAATCATGAACTCAGTTGCGTACCTTTCCACAAAAGCACACACAACTAGAAGGATTTGCAATGGCCCCAGAGATCAAACAGCTGGAAACCACCAATGAAACACAATCCTTATACTTATACTTAAACTTCCATCCAAACACAGCATTAAATGCATGCACACTTGTGTTCATATCAACTCACGCGCATTCTCACACAGCTATCCAAACAACCAATAGGACCACAGGGGAGTTCGGTGTGTCCTGGTGGAGCCTCCCCATCTACAGTCCTGCCCCAAGCTGCTGTTGTTTTCCTACTCCAGCCGTCCAACAGATGGTCCAAGCGAGCGTTTGCTAACACCGCAGAATCACACATCATCATAATGATTGGACACTCACTCTTTTGTTTTGGCAGCTACTTCCCAAACGCCTTGGCACGAGGAAGCACTGATTGCTGTGATTGCTCTGACTCTTGCTTTGACGGTCACAGCAGGAGGGGGGAGAAAAACAGAGATTTGGAGCCGCAAAATAAGAAATATTCAGCTAGATGCAGAGATGGGATGAAGAATGGTGCTTCCCTCTGCTTTTTTCGCCTAATAGCATGCAAATAGCTATTTGCTTAAGTCGGCAGCTCTGAATGTGCACCACTAAGCAAGGGGGCCTTTGAACATACTGTTACACTGTTGATAATGTGTTGGAGGAACACAGGGAGGGGGACTGAGCGAGTGCAGAGACAGACAGATACAGTAAAAGGAGCACAGAGACTGTTTCCAATGTCCATCTTGCTAAACGGACGTTTCCTGCCATCAGCAGTCAAGCGTAGCGATCCATAAAACAATTACACACACACACACACAGAAGGCTGGTCACTTTGGTTCTGACATTTACATAGATTTGCGAGGGGAGCAGAATGGACCAGAACTTCTTTTTTTTCACACCAAGGACTCAATATTATTATCCGCTGCTGACACCACCTTTACACTCTTACAAACACACACACACATACGCACACCTGCACACAAACGCAGCTCCTGACCTTTCAGGCCCTGCCAAGCTCATCGCGGGTTTGTGGCATTTCATTTGTCACAGTAATGTCTTCCTCGGAAAGATGCCAGCACAAGGAGAGCCAGGGCACAGTGGACAAGATATAGTGGTCTACACAACAAAAGGTGTGTTTCTGTGTCATTGTACTATTCTACATCTTTACGTGCATGTGTTTGTGCATATGACGGGGGATGCAATATCATAAATTTATGGTAATTGAAATGGCAGAATCTTTTGAGGGAAATGCAGTCAATTTGATTCTACAGCAAAAAAGGTCACCCTATTCAATTTGCACTCAATGCCATACGCGGTGCGACAGGGAAACACCTGAAAGCAAACGATCTTATCAAGGCCTCACAGCCTTCACCACTTACCCACTGCATAAAAGCTATTTGCTGATTACTAAATAAACGCATTATCTTTTACCTTGACTTCTGTGTGCAGGAGTGAGTGCCTTGTCTCTCCTGGATCCAGGTAGGAGCCACTGCAGTGTTCATGCCGTCTCGTGACTTTGTGAGCACGTTATCTGACCAGTTGTTTTTTTTTACGCACTTTCAAGCTCCATATGTGTATGGGCTGCACGTGCAAACACAGAGGACTTCACCAGCCTTTGCATGTTGTGTGAGTGGTAAAGATGCAGGGATGCACCTATCTTTACAAGTGAAGAAATGAAAACACACCTCAAAGGAATTGTGCACTTAAGTCGATACAATCCCAACTCGTTGACGTGAGGCAGGGATACTATGAGAAAGGATAACGGGGGCATGAAAGCTCTTGGAGTCTTTCTCTGTAGCATCAACATGGAATGTTGAGCTGTATTTCATCTTAATCTAAGATCTACTCTCGGTGTAATACTGATCATGTTACCTTTAGTTTGGATAGGCTCGCCTTCGCAGCTTACATTTAGCTGAACATACCTACCACACCTGCACACACTACTAGACTGTGAAATGTCTGCCAAATGCAGAATGATCAATGGTCACGGACTACTTCATGACAAGCGTCCAACACTCGAAATCCCATCCCAATCTGCCCATCAAGTTATTATACAACACAGCCCACAGCCATATGAAAAGAGGTTTGGCTGGCCATAGCTGAAAATGGTCTCCCGGAAAAGAGCTGATTAACAAGCAGACAATTTTAGAGCTGTTGACTTCCTGAGGTCAACAGCGCTGTCATGGCAGATAAATGCAGCAGAATTATCCCAGATACCCCACTTTACAATTTCACAACACACATACTTTACAATTCACCTTATAAAAACATGCTTGCTTTAGCTGTGCTTATGCCAAATAATCATGTTATGTACAAGTACATAATTCTCGTAAATTAGGACTGGGTATAGTCCCCAAACTTTTTATGCCCTAACCCATGTCCATCTATCTATGACACTTTTCCTTGAGACAGACTTTTTCTTAATCTATACCAAATAATATATTCATACATGAAAGTTTTTGTTTTACAAAAAAAGTAGAGGGGAAGGAATGTTTTCTATCTGCAGTGACCAAATGTCTGTAAATACTTCTGCTTTCAGTTTAGAGTCGGGAGCTTCTGATTGGGCAGCAAGTGAGTCATCCAAGCATCCAGTCACTCATGCATCAGCAGAGCCTCGGAGAGCCTCTTGAACTATTTGAGGCCTGTGCAGACTTAAATCTTCAGGGGGGAAATAAGCTGGAGCTATAAGCATGCAGTGCACATCATAAAGCTTAGTTAGAATGGGGAGGGTTTTTTTCTACATGGATGACAAAGCTCTTAAAAAGGACTAGGGAAAACTAGTCCTTCACATGTACAAGACTGCAGTGCACACGGCCAAAGCATGCTAGACTAACATGGTTTCTGCTGTTGCACAAAGACTAACAGAGCTTCACAATCTTCTGATCTTGTTTTTGCTGACCTCTAGTTGTTTCTTCTAGAGGTCCTCTCACCTTTCGGTAGTGATGCATAGGTATACTCCATGACATCACTGTTGAGTGAGGCTACAGGTGCAACAGAGCACACTTCTGACCACACCCACTTACACCCATCAGTGATGCTGGTATTACGTTACTCTCTCTCTCTCTACTCTCAAGCTCCTCTCATAACTGCATTATTTTGTTTTTTAATTCATTGCTACGGGACATAATTTGTCCTCTAAATCATGAATTATTGTTCTTTCATCAACAAAGTTCTCTGGAAGCGGTGCTACAAACAGAGATTGACAGAATGTGGCAAACTACCAGAGCAGAAGGACTAGCCAAGGCTACTGCCACTGCTGGGGCATGCTGGCACGGAATACACACACACACACACACACACACACACACACACACACACACACACACACCTGAGATCGATTGGCCTTTACTGGAGAGGGGAAGCAGCCTATCGCCCAAGACTGATAGCACTTAACCATGAATCACGGCACTCACTGATTGAAGGCCTCTCTCTCTCTCTCTCTCTCTCTGTCGAGGTTTCCCCTTTTCGTCTGTTATTCATACTGTTTTCTCACTGCTGGCTATCGCTTTCACTCCTTCCTTTGTACCGCTCTCCCTGTCACTGATCAATCAATTTCATCGCTATGCAAACACCGTCTTGCACTTCCTCTGTCTCTTTTTGTTTTATAAGGGGAAGAGTATACGAGCATTCTAGGAATCCGCTGTTTATACCTTCCTCCCCCTCCAAAGTGTACACTATTAAAAAATACAAGGAAGGCTGGTCTTATCACATGGCATCATTGCAACATGTTGCCGTGTGTGTGTGAGAGCATGAGTCGGGGGGGGGATTATTGGCTTAGTGTTTTGGCTAGGTTTAAGTGAAACAGTCCTGAAAGGCTCTTAGTGGAGATTACCCCAGGTACTAAAAATAGTAATTCCCACCCAATACACACACATGAACGCACAAAACAGAAAGCGATGAAAGTGTTGTGTCTAGCCAGAAAAGACCACTATCTGATCTTTGTATAGGGTGTCTCAATTATACAAAGATACACGCGCACGTGCACACGCACACAGCGGTGGCTCCAGTGTGATGAGAGAGATGGGTATCCACTGGGGGCAGAGGATCAGCTGGGGCAGGAACACCAAACCGTGCCTCAATCAGCAGCAGCGGCTCACTGGGGATGTGGGTTGACTGTGTGTGTGTGTGAGTGTGAGGGGGAGAGAGCCAGACAGGCAGCCAAGCAGGCACCACCAGACCAAAGGATGTTCCCTTGCTCTTTTTCCAAACATTCCCTGAGGAGACTTTCTTTTTTGTTGGCCATATCCACCCCCCTGCTCCCTATCCCTTTATTTTTCCCTCCCTGGCTCCATACCTCCTTCCAGCCTTTCTTTCCAGAAGCGATTGTTGGAAGCCAGAATATATTTCTTTAGCCACTGCAGCTTCAACTTTCCATCAGCCAGGAACAAATGCGTTGCCTTGGGAGCGAAAAAGACAGAGGGAGGAAGGGATGGCAGAGAGAAGAGCCTACAGTGTTGCAGGGCGGCGGGTTGAGAGTTGCGGGGTTGTGGGGAGGCTTGTTGTGAAGTGGATCTGACAGACGCTCCAAGATGACACAGGCTTGGACAGCCTAAGTCTGCATCTCTCTACTATACGTCTGTGCCTACTTGTCTGCGCTCCCTCTCATTTGTATATCTTGAAACAGCATAGCCGCGGGTCTGAAAGCGCGGTTTGCCTTCAGCTCGACAGTGATGGAGGATTTCTTCCATCACACAGCGCAAACAACGTATCAGCACAGTAAAAACTGAAGGGAACTCGAGATGAGGAAAGTATGGTGTATTCTAATAAGGCTCACTTGAGAAAATCATATTATACAGTGGAATATGATAATTCATACACCCTTTGCTGGAGCAGTGAACTGGTGCGGGTGGTGTACTCTCAAATGTCAGCATAAATTTGCAAAATAAACGCAACCGGCATTCAGCAGGGAGTAGGAACAGGGACAATAAGGGTCTCTGCTGTCTGTGTGTGTGTGTGGGCGTGACAATTCCCTTCAGAGCGTCTACGACTTTGTGCGCGCTCCTGTTTCAGCTCACAGGAGCGTCCAACAAGTGTGTGAGCTAATCTACACTCACACGTGCTCGCGGGGAAGGAAGGGCTGCTTGAGGAAAACATTTCAGCGCAGCATGTTTTCATCAAAGCCTGCTAAAGTTGACCCAATCAATCTAATCTGCCTTTACTTAAGAATAAGCGCCTGAGCATCTGTCCAAAAATGCTGAAACAAGCAAGACAAAGCACCATAAGGCCTCGCAAAGTCTGATGCCATCACACACCACATCCTGTTGAGAAAGAGTTTGCAGGACTGACACGACCCACATATGTGTGCTCACATGCATTCACTTGCAGCATTTCCCTATATAATATCTGAGTAATGCTTTAAGCCATGGCATCTTATTTTACTACTTGCAAAGCCCAAAACCTTTTACTTCCAATCCATGGGCTTTGATTTGGGCTGGCACAAGTCCAAGCTTCTCCTTTATATGTTTGTCTCTTTCACTACCCCATCTGTCCCCATGTCTGTCTGTCTGTCTGTCTTGTCATCTGTTGGCCTTTTCTGTCTATCTCTGCACCTCCCTTTGTTTCACTTTTCTCTATCTGCCCTTGTCCCTTTGTCCCACTTGTCCATCTATCATCTCACACCAGGACAGGTACAGCAGTGACAACATGTCAGGAGGTAAAACTCGGTGCCAGTTTTTCTTGCATAATCACGTAGACTGGCTCAGCGTACAACAACTGTAAATGCCTTCGTCTGTAGAAGTGCGATGTGGCCATTCCACCCCAGTGCGATTGCCACCTGGACGTCGGACATCGGAATCCGAATAAGCCGAAACCAACGAGACACATTTCCATCAATCAAACAGTTGAAGCTTGACATGAAATCTAGGAGGAGACAAGCGGTTAAAAAGACATTGGGTTCTACACTTCTATGTGGTTATCTTTGGCAGTACATTGGGAACTTATTGGAGTAACCACCCCTTAACAACTGCAGCCCAAAATAGACTGTGGACTTTCACGGTCGGTCCGTTTTGAAGAGGTGTCAAACAAGCTGTGCCAGGAGCGATAGCTGCTCTGTGTGTGTGTGTGTGTGTGTGTATGTGTTACAAGAGGGGGGGTTGTGGTGTATCATTCTCCACATTTCGTGTCAGGGACAGTTGGGACAGTGGCAGGGAATGGAGCAAAAGGCCAGCCAGGGGACAGCTTGTGATCTAAGACCGTATGCTGCTTTCGGAACAGAACGCACACACACACATACACAAATAGAAACATGGGCTTGTTCGCATTCATACACATACTTACACTGCTTATACAGGGTGTAAACAATTTCCATTGTTCCCTTCATTATCAAGTAAGACTTTTTCTGATGTGACAACTATGTTTCCGGTCCCCACCATATTGTATAACCAAGTCAAACTCTGTTTACTTATTTGCTACTGTCTGTCACATGGAACTGCAATTTGAATAAAAGCCCAAGTGCAAGAAAAACAGTAGGTGTTTGTCTTTCAGTCTGAACTAATGAAATCTGGTTCAAGCTTCCAGGCAGCTGTTTGATGGGGACTTTTAAAAAAGGGGCCTCAGCATGACAGCTGTACACAGCTGTTACACATGTTACTCAGGGCAGCCTTTATAATCTGCTACTTGCTTTTTCTTAAAACACACACATGCTGATTTCTTAAGTGGATGTACTGTATATGCGAGAGAGAACGGGCAAAATGCAAAAAAACAAAGAATACATGCAGGCTTTAAATCTGGCCAGTTAACATTAATTAACATGTTCTCTAATCTTCAGCTTTTGATTGGATGCTTCTCTGCCCTGTGCAGAGGCCAATCAGGGGGGCGCAGGAAGTACAGCTGCAGCCCCAGCTTTCTGATCCTTGCCAAGTGGCAAAGTTTCCCCTGTCAGATTAAGTAGGATTAGCTGGGTCCTGCCGTATGATGAACTGAGCACTTCATATGGCGACTTGAAACTTTAAAAAGATGGAAAAAAAATCCCTGGTCAGGGAAATGTATTACTTGCTTTGAAATCCCAGTTTTCGCTGCTTGATTAGAAGCCTTTCCATATCCTCAGCATAATACAATAGCTGCTGGCCTGGTGAGAGTGTGAAAACGTCACCCGCTTACTGCAATGTACAGTATTTGTGTAGATGCAAACGTGTGCAGGAGCATGTGCCCAAAGCAGACACACAAATACAAGCTTTTTCCCACATTGGAAGTCACACACAGCTTCTTGCTCAGAGCTAGTTCCCGGATCAGGGTCCTCAGTGGGTGCTAAGTTCCATTGTGTTTTAAAATGACACACACACACGCACACAAGCACATGCATACACTCTCATTGGTATTTTTATCCATCCCCAGAGCCACTCGGTGGCTGCAAGCCATATCACTCTCAGACGACAGAGGAGCCACGGTCACACCAGCTAGTACTTAAGGCCCCCCTTCCCGTGTACGTGTGTGTGTGTGTGTTGGGGTGGTCCACAGAGGTAGAATGTGTTGTGATATAAAGAGACTCTGAAAAAGGTGGCGGCGGTAGGGAGGAGGTCAAACGTGGAAAGAATTTAGTCTTATCAACTGTGCCTGCAAGACCACTGAAAAGGCACACACACACACACACACACACACACACACACACACACAGACAGACACACACACCAGAGACCCTGAAAATGCGACCACATGACAGGGCCATAGGCGCGCGCACACACACACACGCATTGCCTTCTCAGACAAGGTTTTTCCTCCTGAGGCAAGGCTAAAGCATCCAATCTCAGTCTTTCTTGTCTATCTCTGGCACTGATAAAGGCTTATAATGAACTGGGGACCGGAACTCAGTCCCAAGACCGATGGCTTTATGGCCCTGGCCAGATCATCACCCTCTGTGGACTTCGTTTGTCACAGGGCGAGAAACAGAAAGAGAGAGTCAGATGGAAAGAGGGGGATAGAAGGAGACAGAGAGAAAAGAAAAAGGCAGAGAGAGGGGAAAGCAAGGATTAAAGTTTTACACTCCAACCTTTGAGAAGCGTTTTGCAATACAGTCCAGAGTTTACTACAGGAGCGTCATTTCAGATGTGTGCCGCATTACTGACTCTAGGCTGAAATAAATGCGCCACGTTTTGATAAGGGAGCCTACCGTCGCAGCCAAGATCCAAACAAGGGGACAAAGGTCCTTCCGGGCTTATCGTTCTTCACGTTATCTCCCCTTTTGTACTTCGAAGCAGTGTAAAAGCCTGTTTGTAAACTGGTAACAGTTGTACAATTTGTTTGGCTCCCATTCATGAGTGTGATAGCGTGTTGTGTTTGCTAGGACACGTTATTATCTCAGCTCACTCCTGACCCCTGGGAGAGCATATAATGAAATCACTGTGGATGCACCGGTGTTCCATAGCACCGCAATGCTTAGAAACAGCAACTTGCCATGTTATGAATGATCAAGTGTAGTAAAGACAAAATATTGATGAAGGTAATGGAGACAAAAATATATAGATTATGCTACTGTAAGCTTTACTTACCTCAAAAAGATTGGATGCCTCGTTGCCATACTGAGTGGAAATGATCTCTGATTGGTCGCTGTACCATTTGAGGCCACCCAGGAAGCTGTCTGCATCTAAGTCGCTGACATCCAGCTCTGAGAGGTCTAGTTCAGGGAGGTCTGGGCAGAGGGGCTGGTCTTCACCAACCAAGGCAGCACACTGGAGCAAAAGGAAACAAGGAGAGTCAGACAACAATATTGTTCATATGCAAATTAAGACACTGAGCTCTTTGTGTCAAGTTTGAAAACAATGGTGGGGATCAAAATCTGGACCGGAAAAAAGTCTTCTTAAAACCTACTGTCAAGTCCTAAACAAAGGAAACCCATACACTTGTATTTAACAAATTGTTAAGTCATTCAAGCTTCTTAAATCCCTCATTTGATGCTTTGAATATGTCTGCCACTTTCATGTGGCACATTTCCTAGCTATAATTAATTAATACAGCCTTTATTACTTTTCTCACTGATAATAATCTGAACAGTTTTCTATGACAGGCTGCAGGTCAGCTTGTTTTGGCACAACAACATGCAAATCTGCAACCTGTTTCCACTCTAACCAGCCTGCAGTACTCCGTGTCCTCCCTCCGCGCTACTAAATGCTGCCTGTTGACATTTTGTTATTCACCTGAGACTTTTATGTAATCTAGCCAATGCATACTGTATGTAGCAGCTATTCCTGCTACCCCCCCACAAATCATCAGCTCTGTTCTGGCAGCAAGTGAGGGGCTCTGGACTGGAAATCATTTGGATCTGGTGATGTGAAAAGGTGTTTTAGTGAGGGGAAGGAGGAGGCAACAAGTTTGCAAGGCTCAGCTGATTTTGCTAGATCATTTTAAATGACAGATATTTTTATATGTAGAATCCCTATCCCTTGATGTTGCACAGCATTAATTGTGTTTGCCCAGCAAAATTATACTAATCAGTATGGATAATGTAGTCATTTCAGTATGCAACCACCCAGGCAGGAAACCAACAGTTGAAATGAACAACCGTCTGGCAGACCTTTGTCTGTGCTCCATGCAAGCTCGGCCAACTTTCAGATCTACAGTCAGTGATCATTAAAAGGCAAAAACACACCAGGGTCCAGGCGTGTTTACACTATGTGACTGTGCACATGCAAATCCAAGCCTGAGAAAACAGCTTTATGTCTACTGTCTCCTAGGTTGCACGCTCCTAACTCTGCTGCCAACACGTCAGCCGATGTATGAAGCATGGCCTTAAGACAGATATATGATAGATATCCTCGGGCGAAGCCGGGAGGTATTTGGCCCGCAGAGGGAGGAGGGGTTAGAGCCGGGTTCGGCTCAGGGCAAAGCTGGGAGACGGATGCTGTGCCAAGTAGGAAAAACCGCCCAGACACCGGTGTCACAGTTCATCTGTCGTCGGATTCGCACCAACACGATGACATAGTTTATGATGAGACAAATCCGTTATGTTACAACTGCAACAGCGAAGGGGACAGATTCACTGCGTCTTAGGCTTCCCCCTGTGGTGATACAGTCTGACAAGGAACGGCATGATAAAAAAAAACGATAGCAAAGACGTTAGGATATTCAGCGGCTGGACGTCCTATGCCCAATTATCTCATGGACTTCTTGGTGAACTAATGAAATAGCGCCGCCAGACAGACAATCAGGGCGCACCACAGCGCTGCTGTGATTTACGCACGCATCGCACATAAAAGAACCTGCTAAGGGAAGACTATTAGAGGAAGGACTGAGGTCTTGGATGACAGCTCTCTCGTTGAAAAGGCAAGGTTTTATTGCGTAGTATTGAGTCTACATAGACAAATGTCATAGAAAGAGTCGAAAACGAGCTTCAAGAAAACGCGTACATTGTTGGATTGACATAACTAAACGCTATCGCAGTCCAAATGGTAGAGAAGACTCTTTCCAGAAGCCTGCCCGGATAAAGTAACAGAGTATGTGAATGCATCGGTGATTAAAGTGCAAAGCAGCCCACCTGAATGAAAAGCAAACCCTTTATTAAGTAAAGGCATTTCTCTGTCTCATATCCTCATCACGCAGCCTAGATAACCACATATATGCAGCCAGACTGCAGACTCACATCATGTAGTTACTGTGAACAACCTTTCTGAAGCATCACTGAGCTCCTGTATGCAGACAAGTACAGCCAGGTAGACCTAAATGTCCATAACAAGCTGGACGGACTTGGTAAATTAGGAAAAAGGGGACGAATAAGTATCCTTTTGATGTGCCTTATTATCTGTATGCACTTTAATCACAACGGTGAGGAAAAGGCAAACTAGATTAAAAAGACGACGGGAGCGAATGGGTGCTAATTACTTGGATAAAAAGATACGCAAAATACGCAGAAGACCAAATGAAATTCGCACAAACATAAAATGGTCAAGTGGGGCTGGATGCGATGTTGCTCTCCAGACAGTGTAACGCTCCTCCAGCCGGGATGTTGGCATACAGACGTGCCCGGTACCGCTAGTATTATGATGCTCCTGCGCAATGCCAGATAGCGGGTCCATCAGTGTGGACAACCTTTGCTCTTGCCTTTGAAAATATAATGCGCTAACCCGACACAGCACATCAAAGGGATTGTTATCGTCAGTGGATTTCATGCGTCAGCGAAATACCTGACTTTGAGACATTTCAGTCATTTCGGCATAAAAACCTTCTCAGCCCCGGAGCGCGTACAGTCCGCGGCTGGAGAGATATCCGCCAGCTTGCAAGCACTCGCTCCGACTGAACAGAGATCCTATGAGGAAAGCAATGGTCCTGAGCCTGTGCACGCATTACAACAACTACATCTTTAACTGGGGTGAAAAGGGAGATTCCGCACATTCTCTCCACTTGTCATATATTCCCGTGTTGTAGTTATATCCCCCGCATCCTCAACTGCGTTCAGACGCGCACTACACCGGCACGCCACCGCCAGCACCAGCAGCAGAGGAGAAGAGAGCGTAGACTTATGTGGAAATCACTGCTTCGGATAGCCAGTGTCGTCCAGCGTTCCAGAGAAGAAAAAAGAAAAGTCCAGGGGGTTGGAAGGATGAAAGAAGTCGGGATTTTTTTAGATGCGCTCACCTCTAATTCTCTCCACACCGAGTCCTGGTTACACCTGTCCCACGCCATTCAGCCACTGAATGACGGTCCGAAAAATTACAACAAAAAAAAAAAGAAAAAAAAGAAAAAAAGAAAGAAATCAAGTAAAAAAGAAATCCACACACGCTTCACACTCGCTGTCACACAGGCAACTGCTGCCCCTCGCCGAGACTGAACCGAGGGCACCTGTCTTACAACTGCTTTCCATCACATGACAAAGCTATTAAAAGTAGGTAGGGGAGTGACTCCGCGTCCACACTACTCGCCAGTGACGCGCAGTGAGCAGGCGGGGTCTGGCTGCGCACATAGTAAAATCCTCTCCGTGCACTGCAAAAAATGTCCATCTTAAAACCATATCATGCTCTATATCTATCTATCTATCCATCTATCTATCTCTCTCACTCTCTCTCTCTATATATATATATGTATATATATATACACACACACACACACAGTAGGCTATAATATATATAGGCCTATTCAAAAAGTAAGCAACGCATTCTGCTTGTAGAGTGAGACACTCGTTCCTGGAATTAAAAAAAACAAGTTGACTGACCTTAAAATGATGCACTTACCCAGATAAAATATTCTCTGGATGAAATTCTAAAAGAATCTCATCAGAGAGTTAGAACTCAACCTCGTGATTTTAGCTTTGTTGTAAAATGTTTAAGAAACAAATAAAATGATTCTGGGCATTTTTTTTGCAGTGTGAACGGTCGGTCGCAGACCTCTTCACTAAATTAGTATACATTTGGTATTGTAGCTTTGAATCATTAAATTAGAAAAATGTCCGGAATGTATACTTTTCCGGACGTTCAGGATCAATGGTGTTTTTGGCAATCTCCCTCTAATAATTTGTCACAGAATTACTGGCCATCATCAGTCATCTCCCGTGTCTTCGGTTTTCTGGAAGAAGACGGGACTTTGCAGCACCGCCCCTGGTCTTTCCAAAAAGTGACAGTAAACTTGAATTTTAAAAAGCTGGTCCTGTTAAAACGTCACCGCACCTATCGGGATTCCTCTGCAAGAATGCGCAATAACCATTAGGTATTGAAATTCCTGCACGCACAAATAATAGAAGAGTGACAGTAGAAGAGTCACGCGATGTCTTTGCAGAGGAAATGCTCATGAACATAAAAAGCTCCAGCAAAGTGAACTAGAAGTGAGCAATCTCTTTTTATGAAAATAAGTTCATAAGGGCAGGATTACAGTGGTAGTCAATCGCAGTTAAAGTTCCAGCTCTTTAATTACAGGTTTCTCTCCGCACTAACAGTGCAGTATATGGTAATTTATGTTGAATTAAATTGTCGTTCATTTACAAGGTAATTCGTTCCCATTGTTTGCTCCTTTCGTGAATTAACTCCAGACAAGACTGTAACCTAAAATGCCGTGTTTGGCGTGTAGGGTATCAAAGATGGTATTTCTTTCTCCATTCAGAGGCAATAAAAAGGACAGGTGGCAGTATCAACCATGTATACAGTGTCAACAGGGCGTGTATAGGCAACACTACCTCAGTCAAATAAAAACAAAAGCTTTGTGGACATTTCAAACAAAGTGTTTTTTCTGTTGGGTGGACTGACAGGCATACTGCAGGAGGCATACATGCCCCTCTCTTCCTCTGATCACACATCAACTGAGACGTTATTCTATAGACTTTGTAAGTTATCATGAGTTATTGTTGTATAGGGATTTTCTTAGCAAGTTCACCATTCATGTTATTCTAAAACTGCACTGTTGCATGAGATTTTTAACACATAAAAAAGGACGATATCACCATTATTTTACTGTTTATCTCCATTTCTGTAATAAGATATCACTCCATAGAGCATGCTAACCCCAATCCAATTTTTAGTCTTGTAAGCCTATTAAGTCCACCTGAGCATGCAAGGAGCAATTGTCTCCCTAAATTTGTGAACCACCTACAATAAGTCTCATTAAACACAAAATTGCACAGGAACCTGTGGAAAAAAAAAAAGGTTGTGGGACAAATGTAAATTGTAGAGATTGTGTGTGAGCATGCCAGTGTATGCCCCATGTGTGCAGTAAAACATTATGTGTGTGTCTGCTGCTATGCTTATGGGTATCTGAGGGCATTTGTACCACTAAATCTATACATCTGCCTCTCCACGCGTGCCCAGAGAAGCTACCCAGAAGCCACGGCGAAAACCGATCGGAGCAGGTGGCGTGTGCAGTGACCTCACAGAGCCCAGATGGACCAGTACCACAGAGACCATAATACAGGGGGGCAACATGGGAGTGACATGGAGCTCGATGGTTGCTGGCTTTGTGACTGTGGCAGATACAGAAACACTCACACAACAGGGATTTAAGTCCGTCTGTGATGAAAAAAAGTGTAGTTAAAATAACCTTGTGTGTCTGACAGATGTAGGTAACTGCAGGTACAGTAGCTGCTTGTCAGTTTCCTTACAATCTGACTAACAGCACCATAATGAACACAGACTTGCCAAAAAAACAAGAACGAAAAAAAAATGTTGGCAGGAGATATATGCTGGTGAATGATATTTCTCCCTCTCCTGAAGCGGCACGTGAGTCCCAGTCAAAAGGCTTATCTGATTGTTCTCTTCATGCCAATTAAGACAACCGAAGCTAAATATAGATATAATGTTATGATTTCCTTTCTTGAATGGCCTTTGATTCTTCTTTTTTTTCTGCAAACACATTCATGCTAGAGGATGGATATGTATGTATGCAGTGTTAGAGATTTGTAGATATATGAATCATTTCAAAAGGAGAAAAAAACCCAGCCCTACTCAGATACAGGTAATCTTTGAAATGCCACAGCTTTTCTTTCAGTTGCAGAGATCTGCTAATAAATAGGTAAGTGTGGGGAGATTGTCACTGCCTGGTGTGGAATGAGAAATAGGTAATGTTTAGTAGCCCACATCAGAGGAGATATTTGGGCCAAAGCGCTGCCAGCGTCGGGGCTAACATCACCCCGTGTTTGATCATCCTGAATAACCTTGGGTCTCGCTTTCACACTCCCCTTGCATTTAGCCGCTCTTATAGACATCACATGGGGACAGAATCTATAGGATGGAGTGTGAAAAGTCACACCCATTGATGGATAGCATGTTGTCATATGATGGACATGACCTCTTGGAACCTCTCTACGACTGTGAATATTGCGGATTGCAGAGCATAACCTTGCAGACAAATATACTTCAAACGGAGCCATTAAAAGCCAAATTAATTTAAAGTGACTGTTGGTTAATTGCTAAATGGCTCTCAGCTCAAAAATAATGCAATGTGACAACTTTTCTGTATGCGCACAAGACATGCCCAGTTCCACGTGCAGACAAACCGCAGTCAGAGTTACTTGAATTGGGGTTGTGCTGCCAGCAGTTCTCAGAAAGCAAAGGGTTGTAATGATTAAACAATCTCCTAAGAGTCAGCTGACAAGTGGAGCTCTCACAGCCAAAATGGGGCTAATCCAGAGATAATTATCTTTGTTTGAATATTCAACGTGGCCTGACTCATGGTACAGAGTCCCATATTTGCATTTCTGGTCTCAGATTAATAGAAATGTTAATATCAGATTCAAAGAGCCAAATGTGTGTTGATCCTATAGTAGAGATTATGGCTACATGTTTTATTCTAATACAGTCTTTTTTTCTTTTTTTTTAACAGTGTCGTTTTTGACTGTCCATCCATACTCAAGTGGCTGTATCTTGTTTTCCTTTTTCCATAAATTGTATCACTGGCCCTCTGAGAGTGTGCTGCTGCACAGTGTGCGGGGGATGATTCATATCACTTTGTTGCATGTCATTGCTCCCAACAGAATCTATCCTAGCATCTGGCCATTTTAATACATGGTGGCTGGATTTATACGAATTAATTGAGGGCAGAGGTAAAACAGAGTGCTACATCTATTCATTTATTGTTCAGGACTATTAAAAGACAGCTTATGCTTTGTTCTTCCGCCTGTCGTTTCATGTGCTTTCATATCTTTGGTGCTTGGGTGACTTGACCCCTTGACAAGTCATATTGTTTTCTCCTTATTAGGGGAGAGTGGAGGAAGTGGTCACATTTCACAATAGTCAAATGCTCTACAATAACATAGGATGTAATGTCATACAAAACTGGCTACAGGAAATGTAAATGGATACACGGTGCAAATACACGGTTCCAATGTGGTGTCGGATGATAACACGGGACTGCTTTAGAAGTATCCTTTAATAAACGAATAGAACATAATAAGACTGCTTCACATATATATCAACATAATATAACATTTTTATGTTCTTTTTTATTTCTATCCATACATTCACTTGACCTCCATAGGCTCCTAACTCATTCATTATTGACAAGATAAACAGTGTGACGCCACGCTGCTCACCCTTTGACATACAGTAAGCTAGTGCATTCTCCCCCTGTGAAGATTTTACATCGCCTCTCTTTGTAGTGCCCTTCAGAGAACCCGTCGCCTTGCCGGCCCTGCATGCAAGCGTGTAATCCTTTCCATCAATGAACTCCACTGTGTCATTTAGCCGCTCTCAGGATGGAGGCTACTTTCCCCGCAGAGAGTCCAGCCCACATTATTAAGGCAAATGGCATGAAGAGGTAAGGGCCAGTTAGCCATGACTGAGCCTTGGAACTGAAAATAGCATCAGTCCCATGCAGGGGCAGGTAAACACAAAAAAGGAGCCTGGGGCGCAACACAGGACCGTTCCACCCTCCCTTTCCCTACTCCAGCTCTGTTTTGGAGGAGCCGGGGAAAAGTGGCGGCCTTGCGTCCCCCCCCCTTCCCCGCCACAGATGAATAATATCACGGTCACATGGTGATGCGAGTCAGAGTCTTCCCTTTGGAGCTGTGTGTTGTGGGGCTGTTATTGGGCTTGTTTAAAATCACCACCGAGTCATGCAAGATGCATGTGGAAAGTGGGGGCAGAAAGAGGGTGAGCTGTGAGCACAGGCCTGGTGTGTAATGCGTCTTGGTGGAGAACTGTGCTAAACTAGCGCTCTGGGCAGGGACTTGTGAGGCACTCTGTGTTTTGCTTGGGTATAGCACTCACAAGGAATATTAAAATTTATGGACCATGAGGGTTTGGGTGGCAAACACACATACATAAACACGACATTGCCTGTGCTTAAAAAGCTGCAAACCCAAACTTTGAATTTGCTGTAAAATTCCAACAGATGCCATATGCCCGGCAATGTAACTATAGGAAATTAGATGCGCTTGTGTGGAGGAGATGCAGTTAAATCTTTTTCTACTGAAAGGGCACATGAAAATAGTGCTTGTTGTCATGCTGAATATCCAGCAAGGCAGTTTTGGAAGTTTAACATAATCCTTTAACTTAGTGAGTCACAAGCCATGCCCTGTAAAAGCAATAATGTTTGCAGCAGTGTAATCTAGGTAATATCCCGGCATTAAAGGAATCACCTCTTTTCTGACATGCTTATGCTTACTAGATCATGTCTGGATTGTGAACTGCATGTTTAACAAACTTTTCTACAAAAACTAAACAGCAGCAGGAGTCAAAATGAACTCTGGAATGTGAAAAATGCATTAATGAGATCTCATCACTGGCTACAGGCGAGTTTAGGTGCATCTTTCTGCTAACTGCAAAAACCTCCTGTGAGTCACGAGGAGGGCCCAAAGCACAACAGATGTTGCTTGATTTCTAAAATAATAGAGAGGCTGGGGCTGAATACCTTGACAGCGCAGTCCTTATGTACTCTTAGTGCTGGAAGAGCGCCAGGGAAGAATTAGGTCAGCTGAAGTGCATTGTGCCTTGTGGAACTCCACGTTAAAACAGCATCAGGGGAGAGAGGAGGGGTGGAGGTGGGAAGGGGGGGTTGGTGACACACAGGTAGAAATTTCTGGAGCAGCACAACCAGTTTTCTTTTTTTTCCCTCTCTTCTACTCTTGTATCATGGAAACGTGAGCAGAAACGTTACACCCCTGAGTCCAGACTGCAGTCTAATTATTTTGAGCAATGAAAAGAGAAGGGAAAGGGGAATGAGTGAGAGAAAAAATGCATGCGAATTGCAATTCTTTCATACAGCCTGCATACAGGGTGTATAACCACAAGCCTGAAAAAAATCCTTACGGCACAATAAAACTGATTGTATCATCACCTTTTTTTCCCCTTACAGGGTGCATTTCTACTACTCTTCACAGCACCTCCTAAAAGGAGCATGTACTGCTGGAGTACACAGTGATGGGGGGAAAAGAGAGAAGAAAAGGAAAGCGGAGCAGGGATGAGAGGAAAGAGAAGGCACAGTCAATACCCATTTTTGCCAAGGCATCCTAGCGAAAAAGAGCAAAGAGACAAAAGGAGCAGATGGATGGAGATGGAGCTAATGGTGAAAGAGAGTGTGACAGGGAGTAACAAAAGCAAGAGGGAGTGAGGGCTGCTGTGAGGGATAGAAAGATTTGGACAAAGACGGGGCATGAATTAGAGGAAGATATGGAAGGAGGGGAAGGAAGATGGAAACTAAGTACAAGGAGGAGTGATTTGGGACAGGAAGTGTGGACTTAAACAAAGGGTCAGACCGATGGGAGGCTAGCAACTACCTCGCCATGCTCCGAAGCTGTTCCATCACTCATCTGAAGATAAACCACCTCACTTGTCCCCCTTCGCTGGCCTCCTAGTGCCGGCCCTACCACGGCCCCTAACGCAGTTTACCACCTTCCCCTCCCCGCATATTCTGGTCACGGTCTGAGATCGTCCTGCTTACAATGGGTATCTGGCTCACATGTGCTACGTATTCATTTAAAAGGAAGGTCTAGATTTTCACACACAGATTCTTCCACTGCTAACATGACATCATTGCCCCCTCATGGAAATAAAATTGTGTCACAAATGCGCTCTCTCTCCCTTGTTAGCAGTAGGCCTATTAAATTGGAAGAAATAATGAGATGCGAATGTGAAGATGACAGAAAGTAATTGGTTTTGATGTGTGTAAAATCGTGATTTTAACTGGACATGATATTCAAATGACTTGGCAGCCATCCATCTACATGACAGTGTGCGTAAGCATACTGCTGATTGTGCTGAACAATAATGTTGGCTTTTCCTTGTGGGTAGGCAACATCAGTGTTTTTGGCAACTGAAGCTTTTTTTTTTTGTTTTTTTCCAGTCAAAAATTGTTATGCCTCAAGTCATTCCCACTTTCTGGAAATAAAACAACTTCTTCACTTATTTTTGTATCTTGTAATCAGTGGCAGAAATCAAGAGCAAGATTAACTGTCAGGCTGTCATTCAATCAGTCAACCCCTGCCCTGGCTCTCCTGTCCCTCCAAGTCCCTCCCATAATCCCTTGTTGTGTGTTTTGTGGTGCTCTCTGTCCACCAGGACTGTCATCACAGGATTAACAACAGGATTAATCAGCGCTGGCATTGGGCACTTTGGTCCAGATGACGCGTGTAATTAAGGAGTAATTGGCATGTCATCTGTACATGAGGAAATATGACATGCATGAGCCAGATGCACTCGTTGTCCCGCCCCGCAACAAGCAGCGCTTGAACAACTGTGTCCTCAAAGGCTTTTTATCAGAGAGATAACTTCCTTTGCACTGCTGACACTCTCGCTTCCTCAACGTCTTTATTCACACTGCAAACTCCCTCGCATTGTAATTCACTCCCTTATTCATTTATTTACATGCTAACACACTTAAACACTAATTTGCTAATTTATTCATTTATTTACATGCTAACCCACTTACTGCTGCTTGCATTCAGCAACTTATTCATTTATCCACATCCAGGATGACACAGTTACTTTCTTGAGTATTCATTTATGCACGTAGGAAGTCACTTACATTCTTGCTTGCTTAATTAAGAGGGCCCTCTCTTTTCACTTCACACAAAAGGATGGGTTTATGCAGCTCAATATACACTGCAGCTGCACACAATGGGAGATGGCCAAGATGCCCTTTCATGTTTAGGGTCATGCCGGCTGCAACAATAGGTCTGAACTGCCCTTATCTCTCCTTGTAAACGTGAAGCTCTGGGATAAGTCAGGGCCCGATTTCATGGCTCATGGGGGAGATGTTAGGATGAACATAACTGAGGGGAGAGTTTTCTTATTTGCCCTTGCACCTTATATTTCCTCGGTTGTTAGGGAAGTCAGTAATAAAAAAGAAATTCACCACCAGGCTTTAGCATGATGCTCCATCTAAGCTCTTATAAAACATAGCGTAGATGCATACCTATTTATCATTATTTCACTAGTACACTACTTAGTGTAGCCACAGCCATTTGTCAGTGTAAATGCAATTTTGAATTACATTAACTTAAGAAGCAACATTAGGAATGCCAAACTTGCACCGCCTCCTCTGTATAAATTCAATTGACTCAGGAATATTAAAGATGTGCCAAAGAAAATGGTTATTATGGATCATACGCATTTCTGAATGGATGTTAAATGTCCCAAACAAGCTAGAGAAACCCCTGAAACAAAGACTGAGCTGAAGCTGAGCATGGAGGTGGTTCCAGGAAAGGATGAATTTGGCAGGGAGTGAGGTCAGCGATGCACTTGGCTGGTAACCTCAGATAGCTGCTGGCTAATTTGCAGTAGGCCCCCAATCGCAACAGAAAGCCTAGAGCCACGCTGAGAGGGAGAGAGGGTGGCAATAATGGCAAAGCAAATGGCTCATAGAGATATCCCAGTTGTTTTTCATCACATCAATTTCACGCCTGTGCTGCCAGTTTTTCAGAAATGTGACAAGATGGAGACAGGGAGGGAAAAGACAAAGTAGGAAAAAAAGGGGATGAAGGAGATAGTGAAGAGGAAGAAAACAACAAGCTCGGAGGTACATAAAGCCGGCAATGTTAATCTCAAGGCCTGTTCCTGGTGCGAGTGCTCGCTGTCATGGCTGTCTCGTGAACAAGCAAATGAGAATATCTCCAAAGCTAATATCTTCACTGACAATATTGCTCACCCGCTTCTCAATTTACTGATGCAACACAGAAGTTGTTCTGGCAATTCAGTTCCTGGTATGTTTGCAGAGAGTTAAAGGAAGTCATTTGTTTTCGGTGCAATAAAGCTTTGGAAGCTTTGGTCGACCTTACTTGTGGTTTTAAAGCAGCTTCCCAGAAGCATGCTTACTGTTAGTCATGGTTTTGTACATCACCAGTGAGTTCTACAGTATACACTAAAACTTCCACTAAATTCCAAAAGGTGTTATCACCAGGTTTTATGGTGCAAACACGTTGGTTTATACAAACGGAGATAGCAGATATTTAACCAGACAATTGCTTTATGGTTTCTTGACTGTGCCTGAGTTGTGTGCTATACAGCATTATGACTCAACAGTAAAGCATCAACTCATGTAGCAGCTCATTTAAGATAAGAAGTTATTACTCTATTGCAGTGAAAAATCAGCTCAAAAGTACAGAAAGTACTCAAGTTTGTGTAACTACAGGATGTGTTTGTATAGGCTCGTACACTGCGGATAAACAGCAGGACGTCCATGCCTGATAAAAACTCACTGTTCTCACCGAGCGCCTGATGGAGCTCTTGCTTGGGAAGGGAATAGTCAACAAGACTCCAACTCATTGGACAATCTTCCATCCAACATAATTAATGACAGTGCATTTTTAATTACCCCTGTGTGGCGGTAGGTACTACAGCTTTTGTTTATTGAGCCCCACTGATACCCATATTAACAAAGTTAGGTTAATGATAGAGGTATTTTACTTAATAGCATTTTTATTACTCCCGCCAAGAATGAAGCAATTAATTAACAATGGGTGAATTAAGTTCCTCTCCTGTAATGGTCTACCAACACAGGGCATCATTACCAATAGTCAAAATAATTCATAAAGTGAGGAGTCGGGTGGCAGGATGGCGGTGGGAAAAATGAATATTCCCCAGCATACATTTGATTTTTCATTTTAGAATGGAATATATTATGAATACGGTCTGTCAGCAGACGTGTTGGTGGTACTGCATGCAGAGTGAACCGCAGGATCAAAGATGTGGTACGTTATGTCACAGATTTGACATAGGTGTCGGGCAAAAAAAAGATAACGTTTCAGTGCACAATATGAGCAGGTGAGTACTATTTGAATAGATAAAGTGGTGAATTAAAGATACACAGATAAATGAGAGAACAACCAAAAGAGAAGGAGAGATGGGAAAGCGAGGGAGAGGACTGAATGACATCGAATAATGGACCTCAAAGACATATATGAAAGTGCATAATCTTTTAGCTTTGCATTTGAAGGTAATCTTCCATTAAAGAATACTAGCTATTTCTTTGTGGAGGAGAAATGCAAAGACAGCAGAACTGATGTGGACTATTGGTGTGACTTTGAATAGAGGAAAGACTGAAATGGCAAAAGGTGCAATTTCTCAGGCTCCGGACTTCGGAGGTAAATTCTTTCATTCCAAAAAGAACCACTAAAACAGTGGCTGCT
Organism: Maccullochella peelii; assembly: GCA_002120245.1. NCBI lineage: Eukaryota > Metazoa > Chordata > Actinopteri > Centrarchiformes > Percichthyidae > Maccullochella > Maccullochella peelii. Next base: position 76,772 of record LKNJ01000984.1, read on the forward strand.
GAGAAATATAATCTCCCACCCCCAACCTCCCAATGCCCAACACACACACATACAAACACACACACACCCTGAGCCCAAGTACACATGCAACAAAGAGGGAGAGATTAAAGCATTAATTCAGTGAGAGGGAATAGGATCCTAGCATAAATTTAGAGTGAATGTTTGGGGTTATCTTCTCTGCTGACTGCCGCTTCTACTCTCTGTACTCCATTGCACTCCACATGCAAATGTAAATCAGGGTCACACCCTGTATCCTGTAACATATCAGGCTGTAAACTCTTGTTTTTCTTTGATAAGCTCTCTCTATGTGCGTGCGTGTGCGCATGCTCATGCGTGTGCAACTACAACAGGTGCACTCTTGTGTGTGAAAGTGGAAAAATACCAAACCGTCCATGTGCACAGCACTCTCTCTGTATGTGTGTATATTTGTGTGGGTGGGTGTGTCGGTGAATGTGGGTATTTACATCCCAGACAGTGCATTTCAAGCTGCACTGCTTGCCTAAAAAAATGCACCAAACTGAGAGCCTTGTTTGTTTGCTTGTCATTCCTGGGTGGGATGTACTGTACAAGGCACACCAGCTCTTCTCCTGGCTTCACACTGGATACCAGCTGGCGGGCACTGGGGCGCCACAACGTATCGTGCCAGTGTCACAAACGAAGGGGAAAGTGTGCCTCATCATATAGAAAAGTAGTCTGGCAGCCTCCAGTCCTCATTAAAAATGCACTAACGCTGAACACTCCCATTAATCTAAGCATGCTGTATTTAGCGAGGGTAGCCTTGTGTACAGTCTATAAAACACAGCAATTAAAGCAGGTACTTTTGGCTTCATCCAAGCCCAGCCGAGCGTAATGGGCCAGAAATGTGAAAAATTCCTCCAGCAGCCAAAGCCATATATAAGAACGGCCAGGATGTAGTCCATAGTACTAAGATAGATATGGAACTGGAAGATGGCATGATTTAATCTTGCTCCTGCCTGATAATGGAAAGAAAATCTGTTAATGTTCTATCTACAGTGTTGCAGATAATCATCTCTGAGGTATAATCTCTTACTTCAAGACATCAGTCATCCTAATATAGACTATAAAATGAGGTATAAAGAAATCATGGTAGAAATGTATCTTTAACCTCACATAATACTAATATGTGGGGGCAAATGCCACTGTGATAATAAAAATGTCCAAGTAGCAACATAATAATGTACCTTATTTAGGTTATTTGTGTTGTATTATGTAGATAACATGCTTGTTGGTGCAGTGCAATGCAGAGGACATTCGATAACGGTGTTTGTCATGACATCATTATGACTGCTGTATGAACTTTGTATGACAGGGGGTTCAAGGAGAAGTGCCAAGATGCAGGCTATCGACGCATGCTTCCAACTGCAACCCGAGTAGGTTACAACGTGGAGGGATCACATGTGCAGACTCTTCAAGGCTTTGATGATTGCTCAAAGGAATGGGCAGAATAGCTTGCATCGTCCCATCCCATAGCAACAACTTTTTTTTCTTTTCTTCTCAGGTCTAAAGCTGGCACAGACATATAAATGCTCCTGGGTTTGCGCCATTGTCTACAGAATCCCTCAAGAAGACGAACATATATGACAAAGACATGATTGGTTTTGGGTTTCAATGCGTCTATTGGTTTCGAAAGCAGGCCAGGCATCAGGGACAAAACACTGGGGTCTGTTAGTTGTCAGCGGTGAATGGTATAGTTTTTTGTTTTTGTTAGGAATCCATTACTAAAGCAGCAGTAGAGGGGGTGGGGATCGATACTGGCAGAGCATTGTTACACTGCAGCATGTAACAGTGGTCATATCAGAATTACTTATAAGCAATTATGTTTTCGCGTGCATGGAAAGCCACAAGGGATAACAGCATTAGCCACATAAATGGATAATGAGGCCACGCTCATGATGAAAGGATACATTGTCCACAAAGTAGCATTACAGTCCAAAGATGAGAAGGAACATATGTATCAGGAAGACAGATCCCCCAAACAAAGTGAAATCACTCCAGAGACTTCAGTGCATGCTGGAGTGTCTCCCAAATAAACAGGTGTGAGTTACTGTGGCACTGTGTGTTCTTGTGAGTAATTTTGCGAGTAAGGCAGGCTCGGCTATGTAAAGCCGTCAACATTTCCATACCCTAATAATAATTACCCTCAATTTACCCTCTGCCCCACAGGCAGCTGGAGTAAACAGGCCAAGGATATAACCACCTCCATGCAAAAATGTGATTTCTCATTAGGAGGTGGCCACATGGTATGGAAGATAAATCATGTTTTCTATATGTATGAAAACTACTGTGCTGCAAAGTGTAAGATAAGAAGTCAACTCAGTCCACTGTTGTTTACAAGGTTCCTTTTTATGGATTTTATTTATAGTGGATCATGACCTTGAATAAGATTAGTGAGTCAGTAACATGGATTCACTAAGTTGCATTCACTGATAAGAACACACTGCAGAATTGTTTCATAATAAATACTTCCCATGGATAATGAAACTAGGACATGATTATGTTTAACAGTGAAACTGTAAAGTATAAATACTGTATAATGACTAATAGCAGTGTGATTTTAATGGCTGCTCCTGCTGCTGCCGCCATGCACTAATTAAAAAATGATTGGTGGATGAGGTTAGTTCCCTTTATTTCTTAAATAGAAATGTGTACCATCAAATCTGGGGGCAGTGAGCATGATAGCCAGCCACAGTGCTATCATGATAATTTTAGTGGCCAACTAGCACCAATGGTGTAGATATTCTTGAATATACTGTTGATGTTCATACAGCCCCTGCCTTATTATCAACTGACATTTCAACTGCTTTCATGGCTGAAACATGAACTGACAGTTCACCTGCTTTCAGCTCTTAAACTACTTGAAGTGTACAACTGACAATTTAATTGCATACAGAGCTTAAACTTGAAACTAAACTTTCAAACGCTTCCAGCAATTGCACTCCAACAGACACTTCAACTGCTTTCAGTGCTTCAACTTTAACTGCAATCACATTTAATTTTCATACTTAATGTTGAGAGAAAGACGCTTTTCAACCTTGACAACAGCTGGCATTTCAATTTATAGTGATAAACTGACTGAGACATGACAGGATTTGATAGTTGAGTCTTGTGATGGATGGAGGCAAATGCATCTACACCAGGCCAAAGATGCAGGATGGCCCACATAAAGCGGTTAGTAGCGTTCCAACATAAATTGACTAGCACCTACTATATTATAAGCCACAGTGGGTTACATAGAGGCCAGACCTTTAATGTTCTTGCATCTTGGCCAGCTGTGATATCACCCTGCCAGATGGGTTTGGGGAATTGAGGTCTGGATGCATTTGTTGAGGTATGAACAAGATAATACATTTGTCTATGTGTTTTTCACTGTTATGTTCTCCAACATTACATCTCCTTGGGGGCTGCCGAGCTCAAACCACAACTGTTCCTCAACCATTTTCGCATTCAGTTGGCCCAGACTGGGGCAAGGCAATTTGGCTCTCGGACCATCTATACAGTGCCTTGTCTGGGAATGGATTTAGTGATTCTGATCTTTTTTTGTGCCTATGCTCTTTGTCTCCATTGTGAAGACTCAGGGAAAGGGGGGGGGGGGGGGGAAAAAAAAAAAAGAAAAAACAAGTTTGACCGGAGCCCAGTCAATTATCTCCCAGGTGTTTGACTGAAGTGATTGTAAGCGATCGCGGCAGTTCCCACGAGCCCTGGACTGAGACGGGCTGGAATTAGCCAGGAACAAAACCCAATTCAACAGAAGTGAAGAAACAGCAGTTTTGAATAAAACCAGGGAGAGAATGCAAAAGAAAAGGCTCCCTGCAGAAGATAAAGTTGAATCTTGGCTCCCTTTTTCCTTCTTCCTCCATTCCCTTGTCACACACAGCCTATCATATAGCCTAGTCTTTTAAACAAACTGTGGGGCTGGAATTGTGTCTGTGGTGCTTCCAATACCTTATTGTGTGGAGGTTAATTACTGGCAAGGCATGAGAAAATTACATTCTCAAAATAAAGTATTATGATTGGCCCTTCTGCTGGCTATTTTAAGTAATGCATGGTCTTCATACAAGATAGCTGGGAAACCAGATTTTTAGACTTGTTCGATATCAAGTAACCTTGTTTCAAGTCCTCTATTAAGGCGACTATTCTGACTTGCAAATTACCTTTCTTTCCCAGGCCCCAAACACCATTTCCTCACGAAGATTAAGTTATAGCCTGTACTTGAGTGCACACAGTGTTGTAATAACACAGGACACTTTTCTATTGATAGCAGTGAATTTCCTTGTGTCTTTTCACATATCTCCCTGAGAGAATTCAGTCATGCTGAAGGGCAGCATTTCTGTACTGGGAGGATATTGTAGAGATTGACATTTAGAAATGGAGGGGGAGGAAAGTGGTGGATTTCTCAAGCACAACCTGCGGTGGTGTAAGCTAACATACATAGGTCTAGCCTAAGCTAGCGGCTGCGGGAGACCAGGCACATTCCTTAAGTCAATTCCTAACCACTAAAGAATGGTTAACTGGGTGAGGACTTTAACTCAGCCTCAGTGAAGAGTCTAAGCAGGAGCCTGCTTAGGTTTGCATGATGGGAGGCCCCAGTTCCCAGGCAATGATTGTGCATTTTCCTCCCTGCTGGAATCTTATTTACTTTCGCCTTCCACATGAGATGGCCACGTCAAGCATGGTTTGCGTCGGCTGCACTTTCGCTCTGGTGCTTGTGCTGCACACCAGCTCACACACATCAGGGCTAATAAATATGAAGCCTGAGGAAACTGGCATCGTCTGGCGCGGCAAGGCTGGAGGTATCTGCCGAACTGGCCATCCGGAGTCAAAGAGCACATCACATGCAAGTTAGCGCTGCTTTGGACTGTGATGAGCATGTAATCGCAAATAGACGATTCCAGGGGCTATGGCACTGAGCTTGTTCAACATCACCCCGACAACCCCCCACACCCCACCAGCAAACACTCACACACACACACACACCCAAAGCGAACAGCCCCATAACCAGAAAATGTCATCTAGATGTTCTTTTTCAATAATAGATGAGCAAGTCTTTTTATTATGGCTCTATTTGGTTTGCATTATAGGCTAGCTTTTCTTGACTTGAAAGAACACGCTTTCGTTCGTTCATAATAATCCATCTCACTCCTCTCGGTTCACTGATCAAACATAGCTACATGCTTGTGTGTGTGGGCTCAACCATTGAAAATATGGTTTAACCCAGACACACAGACATGCAGCCAGTCACTCCTGTATGTCTCTGGTCTATTTATTAAATCAAAGCAACATAGAAAGGAACAGCTTCCTCCAGGAAGGATCCTGAATCAGATTTCAAGGTGGTCTCACACTGTGCTGTGGAAAACCCTCTAAAACAGAGGGAATGAGGGTGATGAAAGGTCCATATGTCCCTGGCAAACACCTTCACAGGATGAATGTGGTTTGAGAAGCTCCTGTGAAAAATAAATGCCTGGGCCAGGTGACACCTCAGCTTGTTGATGGAATGTGACATTCTACAAGGAATGAAGCTCCTTTCTTCCTAATGACCCTCTCATATGCAAACTCGTCTCTATCATCAAGCTCATTTGTAGTTTCACCTTCTGCCCTCAGTAGTGTCACCCCCTGCCCCCAGTTTTCACACATTAGGTACCTTAATGTCTAGAGCCACGCTGTCCATGCTACCATCTACTCCTTGTTTCCCGAAAGTTTGCGGTCCTGAGATGCCAAAATAACAGAGAGGTGTTGATATCGGGTGAGCTAGCAGCTTCACACTAGGTCACATGACAATTACACATCAGCGTTTTTCGAAAAGCTAATTTTTCCCCATCCATACCACCATGCAAGACTAGCACTTCTAAACGTATCTGCTTTTCAGTATTTTCAAAAAATTAGATTTTGGTGGTTCACATTCAGCTATGTTCTTATGGACAAGTTGAGCAGAAGAAGAGCAGCGTTTCAGAAAGAATATAAGCAGACTTGTATTTCTCACTCAGACTGAAACAAATTTCACTGTATACTTCAGGTAACAAATACAGTATATTGAGATCTACTGTATACAGTGATATTCAGAGAGAATGGTCCATTATGTGTATACAGTATGCTGTTGCAGTTAATGATAATCCATGAGACTCTTGGTTTTCATGCTTTCAGTAACACCCGTAGTAATGATCAGTTATTGCCACTGTGTTGAGCACAGCATCTGCCAGTGATTACTTTATAACAGCATTGCCAGTTCTTTGACATCACTGAACTGACAGCAACTCCCACATCCCCAACAAACAAGCAGGAGATGATCTGCTGAGACTTGTGAATTGACTACAAATGACAGAACAACAGACTTTCATTTGGTGCCCATGAGTGACCATGTTGACAGGTACAGTGTATACCTACACTATATAAATAGATCAGACATGGTTTGACTTGAAGGATGTTACTGTGTAGTTACATTGTTTCTGCAAATTCAATGCAGATGCAGCAAATACTCAGCTGATAACAGCAGCAATGTAAGACTGCTTCCAGTAACAAAAGGTAGGAATGGACATATGTTAGTACGTATAATATGCTAACTAATCATTAAACAAAGATACATAAGTTTACTGTTATTTTAATAATCTGTGACACATGCAAATTTGTTTTCTTAATGTTTGCTAACTTAAAACTGAAGTAATGGACTTTAGTCTCGCCTTAGTCTCATAGTAATATAAAATGCTGTTCTGTGTTTTTGCGCCTGAAACGCCTTAATATTCATGGATGTATTATTCAAACTGGACTACCCAGACCATATATGAAATATGGTCTGGGTAGTCCAGGTACTTCTCGCTAGTACCCCACCAACTCAACCCTTTAGATTTTTTTAAACACCATCTTAATATCTACGAATAATCCATGTTAGCCGAGGCCGTCGTAAATGTGTAACTCCTCGCTTCCTGAGCAGTGGAAGAATATTCATATATTTGTAAACTCTTAAATTGAGTTATTATTGTGAGGTCTCAATCAGTGATATAATGTAGCACACCAAGAGTTATTAATATTAAAAAAGCTTGTGAATTATTATTTGAATTTACAGAGTGAATCAGATGGTGCTTGAAGTCAGCAGAGAAATATCAAGTGCAGTAACAGTGAGCTATAGGTGAATGAAATTCTTACAGTGATTCTGTTTTATGTCTTGTTGCTGTGTCGCTCCACCTATATCATGGCAAACGCCTACTAAAAACAGACAACATTGACACCTCCTCTACTGCAACAACTACAGGACAAGACTGATCGAACCCAAATGAATTTGGAATTGCTGCAGTCGCGTCGGGATTTGTCTCTGAAAATGTAGCGCAGATACAAGGGGCGAGTGTGTACCAGAGACAAAAAGAGATAAAAACAGAACCATTAAATAGAAACTGTCTGTACTTTAATACACAGTGGAAAAAACGTGTCAGCAGGCAAGATAGATTGACAAAGTCGTCACTGGCTGAAGCTCAGGGCTTTCACGGCCATACCCAAAACATCTTATTTCGAGCATGTACCCAGGGGCCACTTCCGTGTGTCTTAGAAGGCTGTGCTTCGCAGCCACACTAGCGTGAACCCCCTGATGGCTGGCAGAGCCCTCTGATCTGGCTGGTCACACTCTAGTCCACACTCTGGGGATCAGGGATAAAGGACCCTTTTCTCTTCTCAACCCTGCCCCCCCCCCCTTAACCACGTCTGTTTTAACAGCTGCCTGCCTCCGTCGCTCACTCATTTTTAACTCCTTCCTTTACTGCTCCTCTCGCATTTCCTCCCCCTATCATCTCGCACTTCCTTGTCCCTTCTCTGCAGCTAGCTGTTGAGTGCAGCCAAGGCTTTTGTGTGCAGAGTGGTTCTTTATTGAGTGTCACGCTGGCCGATAATCGCTGTTTAGCGGTTATCGCCCCTCCACACCAGGTCCATTAATTAGGCTTAATAGTCGAAGAAGCAACTTTTAAGGATGCACTTGTACAGCAATAAGGCCACAGTTATGAGCTGACACTTGTTTGCATGTGACTGCTGAGTGTGTGTTTTTATTAATGTTTGTGTGCACACTCGGTTATTATTTGTGTGTTTGTTGGCTGAGCTAATCAGGGGGAGACAATTGTAACCGACATGTCCATGGTTTATCTAGTCGATGATGTGGCGGGTGAACAATGGTGCCAGGAACAATGAATGGGGGAGCAGTGTCAACCGAGATTACAAACGTCTCAGGGAGCGGCGAGAGCCCTCGGGGATGTCAGATCACCATATTGTAGGGCTAATGAGATGGTGACACACTGTACACAAAAGGTGTTGTAAAATCCTTTCTCTGTGATGGCTCAGCCCGCTCGCTGTGACATTTCAGCAGGGGTCATATTGAGGTGACACACAAAGACAAGGTCTTCTGATTTAACCTGCCTTCTAAAGAATCTAAGCCAGTATTCTCTTTTGAAGCAAATGCTACAGATGGATTTTTGAATGTTGCTCAGACAGGAAAACAACATTGTCAACTTTAGTGACACAATATGTCTGTTTTGTTGCTATTTCTAGTCAGTATAATCTAGGCATAAACATGTCAGTTTCTCAACATGCACAAGTAATGTGTTCTTTTAAATTCCCATGCCCATTTAAAACCACAGGCTCATTTTCTATGAGAAGCCCCAGTGAAATAAACTCCAAATATTGGTGCATGGCATCAAAAGGGGCTTATATCGCAGACAGCACGTCCTCAAACAAATATTGGCGAAAATGTTGGGGAGGGATTTTGTTAATTGATGCTGTCCTCTTCCCCTTTTAATCACATAAGCCCTGGATGAATCTTAGTTTAATTCGCTGATAGAATGCCTATTTTTCCAGCCTTCCTCCAGCTCGTGCTGAAAACTGAAGGGATCAGGTCTAATCCAAACTTCCCCCTCCCCAGTCCCTCCCCGACGTACCATGCCTGGTCAGGCCTGGGCTGCTCTGGAGAATGGGGGAGGGGGGGGGAGACAGGGAAACTGGCAGGCGGAGGTGGGGGACTGTTTGTCGGACCTGGTTATTCCGCTCTGTGGATCCCATCAGGCGAGTTGTGACATGTCTCGTCCGAGGCCCTGTCCCACCTGAGTGCCGTGCAGGGGGTTGTAGTCCGGGAAGGGAAAGAGTGTGTATAACTGTCTCATCTGGTCACATTCAGTTTGCATCCCTAGAGTAGCTTGTTATAGGAAGTCTTACTGTGCCAAAGCCTTCCTTTTAAGTGGTCAGCCTATCTCTGCAATATTTTATCAAATATTCTTTTTGTTTGCTTCAACTGTTAAATTAAAATGGTTCAAACCAAGATAAGCTTATCACCCCAAAGGCTTACAGCTGCAGCTCAATTTCCCGTATTCCTCCCATTTCCATATTTTCTCATTTTGATTCAACATTTTCTTTTTGTTCTCATCTCCATTTTATAAACTGTGTACCTTCTCCATTTAGAAACATTCAACCTCTTTATAACCTGGAATATGAATATGTCAACTTAAGCAGAAGCAGACAAAATCTCTCATTTGGATCATTTCTGGGAGTCCTCCAAGCTCCACCGAAGCTGTGTCCGTGATTCAAGCAGGGAAGCCGCATGGGTTAGCCTTTCCATAATTAGCTTGGAGAGTAGTAGGTGGTGGAAACATCCATCCTTGGAACCCCACCTCCCCCAGCCCATGAGGGCGCTTTGAACACCCCGACCCTGCTAACAGTGGTGACTCAAGACCCCCCACGTGAAAAAGGAAACCTGCCGCACTAAAAAGCTCATCTGCTCAGCATCTCGTCTTGCTGAGTGCCCGTTGATGAGTTTTGTTTGTGTGTATATAAGATAGTCACCGGGAGAGGAAGTATGGAACATGACGAATGAAAAGACAAAACAAGCGGGTGAAGCAGCATTCCATTAAAGAGAGAAGGTGAGTATAGATATGTCTTTGGTGTGACAATTCATGCATGTAAGCGTGACAGCAATCACACTGATCTGCATTGTTTTACATCAACTCCGACAAACACGTAGCACATTTGTACCAGCAGGCATGCCTGCCAGTGTACATGTATCTATCTTTGTCAGACATTTGCATGCATGTGTGTGCTGTGTGTTAGCACATGTGCTCATATTTATGTCATTGTCTGTATTTATATTCACTTGTCTCACTGTGACATCCGGACCACAGCTTGAGTGCAACTGATTACAACCGGTGCTAAACCTTTATCCCGCTTTAGCCACCAACACACGGCCGGTTGTCCCCCGTTTCACATTCTCTGACCCCTGTAGTTTGACCTCTCTGGTCTGAGTACAGCTGTCTGCCTCATAAACTATATTCCACAGCAGCGTTGTTGTGAAATGATATTTCTTTAAGCTAATGAGGATCCTATTTTTAGGATTTACTTCTAAATGCATTGAGTAATGAACATGTGGTGCCTACAGTGACCAATAAAATATCACCACACAAAGGAATATAAAGGCTATTGTATTTACAATTACAAGCACAAGGCTTTTGAATCATTAGTTTTCTAACTTTTATCCTATATTTTTGAGTCTCTTTTTTACATTTTTAGTGTTTGATCTTAAAACAGGTGTAATGTGATAGCTTTAGATATAGAGAAACATCCCAGAGAGTAATTTCCCTGCTGAAATAATATATATATTTTTTTTTTTAAACAGACCTGCCATGCCGCTTAAAACTACATCTACAATCATGCAGTTAAATCTGCATGTAAAAAACATAAAAACCGTTTTCTCTCCATCTTGGCCCTTGTTAAGAAGACAAGTTCCTCTTGCCTCTAATCCTCTCTGGTGACTCATTTTAGGAGTCAATAAAAACATCTTTAAGCTGTAATACAGTAATGTCTGTTTTATCAGATGACTTTAAAATATTGATTTGATCAAAAACTTATTGTTTTATGCTTGTTCAGTTGTCTGAAACGAGAACCAAAACTAATGGAAATGAGAACAGCTAAATTGGGAGTTTGACTGCGTAAAAGGAATAGTTTTACATTTTGGGAAGTCTCCGCTGGTCTACAAAACACAGATATGAGTTTGTGCTCATCTGTATGTGTATGTGTTGGTAGTGGGATGTAAAGAAGATAGTGGTGGGTGCCTGTGTGGCAGGTCAACACTGCATACTGGCCACAGAAGCGTGTCTCCCAGTGAGCACACATACTGTGTTTGACTATATGTGCACATTGTTAAACAACATGTGCCAGTGTCAGGAGCAAGGTTAGCATTCTGTGATGTTGATACTGCTATCGCAAAGTCCATATTCGTTTGCCCACATGACTCCACACACGGACCAAGGCAGGCATGTGAGAGAGTGTGTGTGTGTGTGTGTGTGTTCCATATTTAAAGGATATATCTGAGTTTGTGTGTGTGTGTGAATGTGTTAAAATAGAAAGGGTTCAAGTTGACAAACTGCAGACGCCAACACTACGCGTGTGGGAGAGCAAGGGGGGGGGGTCCCAGAGCAGAAAGGGTGGAGGAGAGGAAGAGGTGGGGGTGGAGGGGAGGGGTCTAAATCTGTGAGAAAATGTCTAATCCCTGGATTGCTGAAGCTTCGGAAATCCTGGAAATAGATTAGGAGCTTCGCTGGCCCAGCCGCCTTTAATAAGAAGGCCCGTTCGGCTCCAAAGTCATGGCACAGCACTTGCATAATGTGCAGAGCCGCCACTTCTTGTAATTATAATTTCCCCTTTTTGGAAAATGATTCAATAAACACTGATCCACATTGTCCCACGCATACTGACAAGCTGCAGATGGAACACGCAGAAGCCCTGGTACAAGTGCGACACCTGCTCCGGTCCGGCCACTAATCCAAATACAGGAGGAGGATGAGGAGTGCGCTAATCGAATGAGGACTGGCCATATCGACAGGAGAATCTTTGTGCAGCTTCTCTCGAGCCGGATGGCCACTGAGCCGAGGAGGCTCCCGATACATTTAGAAAGGTTCGCCATCAGATAAGAGAAAGTTGCAACGTTACTCCCGACTTTATCTGCTTTCACACATCAGCAAACTTTGGTCCTTTTTCTTTCCCCTTTTGGCATTCTCTGCCACCAACGTTGTCTCTGATATCTTTTTTTGTAATGAGTGAGCTCTGAGGGCTAGGGGGTGGGAAATAAGTCATCTTCATCTATTTGCTCACAATGGGATTGCATTTTCCTTCTCCACTGACTCTGGCGTATGAGACCGTATATTTCTCCTTCTCAGCAGGGAGGTTGACACTTGCAGTGTTGAAATAAGGATTTGATCTGGCTTTGCAAAACTCAAGAAGCAAATTCCTTTATTATGAAAAGTGAAGTGTGAACACATACAAAAGAGATATGATCATGTTATCATGTTTTCTAAAACGGTACCAGCTGTTGCATCTTACAGTGTCCAGATTTGTCAAGGCAACAAAACTATGACAGCCAATGAACTAAGCATAGCACAGTCCTAATAAGTGCATTTGAAATAGAAGATGACCTGGACACATGAACTTGTACAAATGCCATTCTCAACCAGCCTGTAGAGTACTGGGCCAATAAATAACATCACTGTTTGATCATCTTTGATATGAGGTGAGTGATTGTTCTGTATTTTTGACTGTCTGGACATAAAAGTCAAAAATAAGCAGTGGCATAAAAGTGACCACAGTTGAGATTATTACTGTGTACAACTGAAATAACAATTTTAAAGCTGTTATTTGCAAATCAGTAACTTCAACATCAACAGCAATTGCAGTGAATAGTATTTCGAAAATGACCCTATTACCAGACACTGGGTCCTCAGATGCTTGTCAGCTGAAAGCTCACTATCACTTGCAATTCATTCTCATCTATTGACACATCTGAACCTCCAGTGGACAAGGCTCCACTGCCATAATGCATGTGTCAAAATGACAAATATTAGCTCTCCTTTCCCTCAATCAATTAAGAAAGCTAGTCATTGAGGGACTATTGATGACAGGATCCACGATCCAGGGTCCTTTAAAGAAGTAAGAGATTTCACCCCAGTATAAATAACTGCCTCCCTTCTGTTTTGCTCTCCTGGCTTTGTGCTGTCTCTCTCTTTTTGCCAAAATGAGGGTAATGTGCTATGAAAGGTATCCCAGATTTCACACCTTCTGGGGCCTTGAGAGATGGAGCGACCAGCTGTCCATATCACAGCACCCGTGTTCCTGGCTACCCCCGGCCAGAGAGAGCCACAGGCAGCCAGAGAGGGGGATATCGAGTGAGAGAGAGAGACAGAGGGAGAGGTAGAGGGGACGAGAGCCAAGAAGGAAAGAATGAAAAGAGCTAACCAAATGGATTTTGCCTGGTAGAACAAAAACCTCTTTGAAAGTATGTGGATATCTGTAGAGTTAACATACATATGTGCATGCATGTGTGTGGAGATTTATAGCCAAGACACCGCATTGAGTCATGAAAAGTCAGACTCTCTTGCTTGCTCTCTCAATCACATACACACTCACACACTTGAGAGGTCGAGATGAGCCAGGATTGCGAAATGCCAGAAAAACAGTTACCTAAGCATCCTGGAAATAGCGTTAAATCTGGCAATATCATGGATCACAACAACTCAGGCCCAGCTTGCAACCACTCTGTGACTTTGCCCTCACTCAAAAAACTGTTCAAAGTACGATATCCTTTCACTTTCTCTGTGAAACTGTCCATAAAGCTCTCCCCCACCCGCACCCAAACACCACTCTTAAATGCGGGTGCCATAACACTAGTGTGGTGTACTGCTCTAGGGCACAATTTTCCATAGACTTGCTCTATATTGCCATCTGAGAGAGCTAGGTCAAAATGGTATGGCTTCAGCTGGGAAGTCGGAATATTATTGTAGAAATAATCATAGCAGGGGTTTGGTTTCAGCCAGCTATTGTATTCATGTCACGGTGTCGGTACATTTATGGCTTTAAATCTCACACATCTGCAGAAACCTTCCATGTGTATACTTTCCTATATCTAAAATGCCAATGACAAGATAGGAAAGACAATGAGCTGATTAGCATGTGATTACCAAAAAAAAGGTTGCTAACCAAAATGTCATTTCAATTGAGATACAGTGCTGCATGCAGGAGTGTCACTTTCAAAATGCATATTCTTCAAGATTACTGGGGAATTTGTATGAACTTCAATCTGTTTAATAATATCCCTACAGAACATGCAGAAATGTATCTAAATCTAAGCAAATGCTGTCTCACTTGGAATCAAATACTCTACCAATGAGTTTGAAAATCAAAACACAGGTTTCTGTCCATCGTCTAATGTGGCTTTTAAGGCTTGAAGGAATAGTTCTAAACTTAGGGAAATATGTTTATTCGCTTTCTTGCCGAGAGTTAGATGAGAAGATTGACACCACTGTCATGTCCGTATGCTAAAAGTGAAGCTACCACCAGCAGCCGGTTAGCTTAGCTTTGCACAAAGACTGGAAACCGTGGGAAACAGCTAGCCTGGCTCTGTTCAAAGGTGACATAATCCACCTATTAGCACCTGTACAGCTCACTAGTTAACTAGTTATCTTGTTGTTTAGTCCATACAAAAATCAAAGAGTCAAAAGAACACATAGTGGTCAGGTGCAATAACTTCCTGGAGTCTCCACCGATTGCTTGACAACCAAATGGGGATGACAAAACTCCATAAATTACCATATAACATGTTACTAATTAACATATGTTAATATTGTGCTGTGTTGTACCATGTAGAATACTGTTGGCCAAATCAGTCAAGCTTGATAGGATAACAGAATTCAAGGGAACAATCAAATGCATATGTAGTACATCTCACCGTTGCGTCAAATCAATGGTGGGCCATCAAGCCAACCCAGAATATTCACATCACATTTTTATTGATATTAAAGCTATTTTGGTCACCTTAGGCGGCTGTAAAACACAGTATGCACACATACTGTATTTGCAAATGGTATATATACTCATGGGCTCATAGCCTCACATACTGTTATACATTCACAGACAGAATAAACAGCACATGTCAGGGGTCACTTGACAAAATATTTATCATGATTTCAAAATAAAAGTAAGTCTCGGTGACAGGTGTATCTATGATGCCTTTGCTAAACACTTTCAGCTTTTTTTGAGCATAAATAATTCCACATTATATTTCAAAGTGCTGGTTTCAGAGGAGTTTAGTCATTTAAATGGGTGCTGAGGTCACTGGAGGTAGTAGCCCTAAAAGTTTTCACCTGGAGGGAGCAGGGCCATTTATTGATTGAGGAGTGTTCATTGGACTATATCAGTGAATGATTGACTGCATGCTAATCCCGCCCATGAGTGTGGTTCAGTAGCTTCATTTTACCCCTCACTGCTTTCTGGTGGTGATCATTTATGCTTCATTTCTGACAACACATTTTCTATGTGAGAAAATGAGAAAAAGAGGGAGAAAAACCTATTTGCTGCACTTTAAATCATGAGGATTAAGTGTGTAAGTGAGTGAGAGAGTAAGAGACAGAGAAAGAGAGAGAGCACAATACTATTCCAATCACAAGTGCCAGAAATACTGAGCAAATAAGCCACAGCAATTTATTCCAAAACAACACAAATCTTGTTCTTTTTGTTCAAATGAACGTTGTGGTTTTCAGGCTCGTGAAAAAGAAGACTATAGAACAAACACAGTCAGAAGACAAGGAAGCAATGCCAACATCCCTAATTATATGCTATTCATGTTCTCTCTCATCACTTTGCAAGAAAATGAGAGCTGATGTAGCCATTTTGCGGACAGCTAATTGTGTGAGCAACAGCGTGCGCTGCCAATGCATGAGTAACTCTCAGAGACTATTGCTGTGTGTTGAAAAATAAAATAAAAGTCAGCACAAGGATTGAGAGGCCTGGGCAACATTTAGCATTATTGCTAATGCTGCTCTTTAGCAGTTATGCACAGGGTGCCTGTTTGTTTCAATCACCTGGGGTGCTTCCTTTTAAAGGCCAGCAACGCAGTGGCCTGCCTTTCATATTTGCACTGATTGTGGTGGCTATTTTGATTCCTGGGTTGCGCAGGCCAGACAACCTGCTGCTTATTCCAGTCACACACTCACCCAGAGTCTGATAGAGGAGGAAGCCATTTTGAAGGAGTGGTCAATCTCAGGGGAATGAAAAGTGTCTGGTGACTCAGTAAAAAACTTCAATAACAGTAAAAAGCCAATTTCTGTAATATGTCTTTTCTTGCCCTTGCCCATTTTTGTCTGTCCTTGTTGTTGTCTAAGAATATGTCCCATCAAAGTTCTATGCCTGAGGTGAAGTTGGCCGTGCACACACAGTCCGAAGCGCATCTCTGAAGTCAGTGTGATCCTCAGGTTCTTTCACTACCCCTGCAGTGTGATGGGGCACCAGGTCCTGGATCTCAACCCAGGACTGCCAGAGTCTTTAAGTGGCTTTGAGATGGGAGAAGTGATAGAGACTAAGCCCTTAATAGCCATTTCTCTGTAATCTTTCCTATGAAAGGCTAAACTATGGGGGTATTGATTTGTTTGAAGAAGGGGAAAAAAATGGAGGAGCGGGTGAGAAAAGTACTCCATCAGAACGGGGCATCTTGAAATGTGAAAGCTGTTCAGCGGCCGTGGAGATAAGCTCAGATTGAGCCCATTTTATCCGATAAACGCTGCACAGTTTGCTCCGAGAGAGCAAAACAAAGACAAACTCATCAAATCCAAGTTGACAAGACTCACAAACAGAGGTGCTCTTTCTGTGCTCTCGCTCTGTTCTGTCTCAACCCAGTCTGCACTCTAACATGGTGGCGGTCACATCAATGGCTTTTTTTTTCTTTTGCCTTGACTGCGTTGGCTTCAGCCTTTAGTCAGGCGCTCGGGTTAACAGCGCATGCATTGTCACGAAAACTGCAAACAAACCTGCTGAGGAGGCCGGGGAGGGAATGTGCTACTGGTGTGTGCGTAAGTATCATAGGTCTGTTTGAACTGGTTTTTGTAGATGACTGCTTTTCAAATGACGCTAAGCAATGCTTCATGCTATATCTCGCCGCACACGCCAGCACACATCTCCCCATTGATATAGCCCTGAAGGATATGGTAACAGCTATAATTAGATGTGGCAGGGATAGCATTGTTCTCTTCGTAGTCCCAAAGAATACATATTCCTCTGTTTGATGTATTAAGGGAATGTACAGTATAGCCTCCTGCTTGGGCATGGAGAATGATTTAAGAAACTACACAGTGTAATCCCATTATATATGGTTTATATGCTTGAACTTTTAAGGGCAGAATTTCACATCAGCATCACACTGATAATTCTGCAGCGCCGAGAAGAAGCAAGAAGCTGCCGCTAGAATCTGGGACTGTTTTCTAAAGCAGAGGAGAGACATTTCCATGCAATGTTGGTTCATCTGTCGCCTGAGGGAGGGCAGGTGGTCTCAGCCTTATTTCTGGGCTCCGTGTTGATGTTCACTTCACCTGTTCTCTCTACCACCCTCCCTCCTCTCTGCTTCCTGAAAAAAAAACACCGGAGCTCTGATCAGCTCTGGCCAAAACACACACTTCACATCCCACCTCGGCCATAATTAAGACAGCTATTCTTTAAGCTAGCCCAGCTGCATTCCAGGGACGTGACAAAAGGTTTGTTTATGTGTGTAAGTGTGTGTCTCACAAAAAAATGGACTAAACTATTTTGTGCCAGTCTCGCTTGCAGAAGATCATGATAAATTAGTTTGTTTTATTTATTTATCATGAGCAGAAAGACAAGCAGAACAATTGTTTTCTTAACCAGCTGTGAAGGCAACAATTTTGGACATCTCACACACACACGCACACACACACACACTCCTAAAAGTTATTTTGCCGAACAGCGGCATATGTACTTCTCTCTTGCCTTTCCTCTCCTGTCATTAACCCTCATGTTGAGTTTATCTTCCTCGCACACAAGGTTCTTGACCCGTTGACCACCAGAGGTTACTCATTACCGCGCTCGCGCATGCACGCGCGGGCGTGTGTGTGTGTGTTGGGGGACTGTGTCAGGAACAGATTGTCTTTCTACTAGCCAAGAGACTGAGACTAGTCGAGTCAATAGGCTCCGTTGAAAGCCATTGAGTGGACTCATCATTTACATTTATCATTTACAGTGCATTTACCCATAGTGTGCAACCATGCAATGGGCTTCGACTAAATTAAAGAAACATTAAAGAAGAAAATGCATATAAGTGAAGCTTTTCTGGAAGCGTTTGTAGCTTCGAGGCACTGCAGGACATAAAAGAGCTTAAATATTTATAAATCCAGAAGAGGTGTTACTATTTATTTTTAATAATCCCAAGACATTTCTCCACAGTCCAATCAAATCCAAAAGAAAACGGACAAATGGTGGCGGGGGTAAAGCCCTAAGTAGAACATGCAGTAGAGGTTTGAGAGTTGTTACCCTCATTTATGCATAGTCATGTGTGCGAGCTAGTGGGCGGTCAGGGGTTGAGTGTCCCTGTGGTAAAAGTCCACAGTGGCTTTAGTCCGTTTCAATCATTGGCTAACAGGCTGTTTGACTCCGAGAACTAACCTCCCACAGACGTCACTAGTCCCGGGCTTATGCAAACATTATAGTGGAGTGAACACACATATGTCCAGTGCACTTGTACACGGAGGTGGAGTAATACTAGCCAATTACACAATCACACAGCACTAGACGTGAGAGGGAAGAAAATCATTCACACTCGCTCCTCCCCGCCTACTCTCTTTCTCACACACAGGCACACACACACACACACACACACATCAGAAATTTCATCTTGCACAAACCTTCACACACACAGAGAAGCACACATATAAGCACACACTCACACACACTGTGGGGAGGACAGAAAAATCAATACTGATCATAGGGCCAGCTGTTTTGGACCTATCACTCCATTGTGATGCCGAATGTGAGGTGATTCATGACAGGCCACGCTTTCCCACTCCCATGCCTCACAGAACGACTGATGGATTCCTCTCTTTCTTCTTCCCATCCCTCCATTCCTCGTGCACTCCATCCCCTCTCTCCCTCCTCCATCCTCTGTCTCTCTCACCCCCTCTCTTGCTCTCGCAGGGTCCGAGGTGATGATAATGACACTGCACAGAAGGGGTCTTTATGCAAATGAGATCAGTGATTTCAACCCCCCTTCCCCCCACCCCCTGCTCATTTGCAAATCCATGCGTTATGGATAGAAGGGACCAACTGCGAAACCTGACCAGAGCTGGTGGGCTGGAAAGAGGTGCTTAGTGCAGACGCGGAAGACGCTGTGAGCAACAATGGATGTTTTTTTTTGTTTTTTTTCAGCTTGGTAAAGAGTTTACATCAAATCAAATCAAGTAATAAGCCATGAGAAGCAGTCCTAAAATAACTTTCATCCATGGCCTCTTGTGGCTTACAGCTTCTATAAAACAAAAGTAACAAAGGTAATGCGATGTCATATAAAAAGAACATCATCTTTTATTTTTGATGTGTAATATTTGTATGAGCAATATAATTATACTACTGGCATAAGAGATGATTTCTGGTGAGTGCATTAATATTAAAATCAACTATTATGCGGTCAAAGGTGTGCGTTTATTGGACGTTTTACAACAGCTTCAAACGTGACCAGCCAATCAGATTAGACTGGGGCTATCTGCTCAAGAAAAGGTGGATTTCCTTCCCTCTCCTGGATGAAACTTGAGCTCTCTGCCCACTTGTGTTTTGATATTGTGTAATAGAATGTCAATGTGCCTATAGCTTGTTACCCATACAAAGCAGCTGCTATGTAACATATACAGGCCTTGAGGTATGCTCATGAAAATGTCATGATATGGCGAAAATATCTATTATGAAAGAAAAGACAAAAGCAATAGTTCTGCCTGTCATAACACCAGCATAGTAAACACACACACACAAACAAACTAAATCACCTGGAAATGGCCCATAGTTTTCTTAGCACTGCAGTGTGACACACAAACATATGCACACAGACATAGAAACAGAAATGGAGGCTTTTTGTTCATATGTGCGGCACACAGACACACACGAACACACACACTACTTTTGACATTTGGGGATTGTTTGTTTTGGTCGACTTCAGGCGGCAACTCCACCTGTGGCGATGACTCTGTTTTGGGTCCTGACTTGTCACACTGTGTGAGAGGCGTCAGGAGAAATGCCCGCGGCAAAAACTGGTCCTGTTTAGCCCCGCAGTATGCCCGTTTGTAATTGGCCAAAACACCAGGCGGCCTGTGGCCATTTGTCAGTTTGAATAATTGATACAGGGAATGGTCACACTAGCAAACACGCTGGCACTTTAGCTCACATTTATATGCAGGCATTTCCCTCTTTTTTAAAGCCTTGTGCACATAACTTTCATGCACAATTCCATGTGATGTTATGAATTATGTATTCGGTTTCATTCAGATTAACATCTAAAAACACAGGCCCACGTGCCATTAGTCCAACTAATCAATTATGAGACGTATAGAAATGAGTGAAGATACAAGCAAATGGAGATTAAATTGGCGAGATAGCCAGTCAAATTAACTGCTGCTTGTTAGGGAGGAGAAGATGAGATTCTTGTCTGCTTACTTGTTAATACAGGCTCCATTAATGACATGCTCACTTTTCATATTGTCACTCTTTGGAAATCATGAGCCGTAAAAAAAAACAACAACTTTCCTACTTAGCAAAGGATGATCAGCCAGTCAAAACTGTCAAAATCTTGAAATCAGTCAACACCATTTTTTTTTCTCTCACAACCCTTCATTCGTTGACATGCCCTTTTCATGCTGCACAGTCAAGAGAAGGGATAGTTCTGATGAGTGCCTTTTGTTTCATTTACTTTTTCTCCATTTTTTTTCTCATGTCCTAATTAACTCCCTTTTGTCGCACCATGTTTTCCAAATGAGTGCTGTGATTCTCTATCTTGGTGTTATTTTTGTCGCTCATAAATGAAGGTTGAGCATGCATTGCCTTGTAATTAGTTGGAGGAACAATGCAAGACAGCAGCATTTTTGGCCTTGGTTTGTTTTGGTGTGATTCAGAGAGTGGGAGAGAGACACAGAGAGAGAGAGAGAGAGAGAGAGAGAAAGATACAGAGAAACAGAGAGGAAGCACAGCCAGAACCTTACGACTCCCTGTTGAGAGAACATAAGCTACGTTGCAGGACTGCAAAATATGCTGCCTGCCTTCTAATGCCAGATTAGCGATGGCAAACCATTGTATTGCGTGCCATGGCATCAGCATGAGATTGGTGTGCATGTATACAGCCTAATCAATCTGTCACTAAGTTTGAGATGGTTGGGACTGTTCTGGGAAATTAAATCATGAGAATCTATGTTTAAGGTCATACGCCTCTTTACATTGACATTACTTTATATGCCTTATCGTGTTATTATTTTTTCAATCTATTCAATCAAATACACAGTATCATGCAATATGGGATCACTACATGATACAATTGACTTTCCGTTAATCTTAAAGCTAGACCGTCTAGATTGGAAAGAATATATGCTCATATGCTATATGCTCAAAAACTGGGTCCCATGTTTCAATCAACTTGGAGTTAGTTGGACACCACTCTCATACCTGTGAAAAAACAAAGCGTAAAAATTACAATTTGTGGTTTTACAGCAGGTTGTGCTGGACTGTCTCTAAGCCTGTGACGACAGGACTCCATAAATTCACTAAAACTACAACTTGTCATTTTACACATTGGTTTTTGTATGTGTTAATTAGTGAGCTTCAAAGGTGCTGGTAGTTTCCCCCTGCTCCCAGTCTTTATGCTAAGCTAATTGGCTGATGGCTGCAGCTTCATATTTACCTACAGTCATAAGACGGGTATCAATCTTCTCATCTAAGCATATAAGCGTATTTCCCAAAATGTCAAAAACTATTCCTTTAAAAGATTACTCAATTACCAAATCTGTTGTTGATTATCAACTAGTTTTTTCAGCACTAATTGTGCATTTATATGCAGGGACATGAAGTGTTGGCTGATAGAAGGCATGAACAGCATGTGTAGCTCTTTCCTATCATCATCGTGTGTGTGTATGTGTGTGCGTGTGTGTGTGTGCCTGTGTGTTTGTGTGTTTGAGCAATGCACGTGCATATCAGCATCCAAACTACATTTGCAATTCACAGCAGCCTCCCTCGCGCATTGTCCCAATCTCTGCCTACTTACACTGCTCTTTTTTTTTTTTTTTTTTTTTTTCCTCTGTGCATTGTTTTGGCCTGCAGCTATTGAATCTGTTTAGATTGACTGGTGGTTTGGCTTTACCTCTTGGCTTCAGGATGGGGAATGGGGTAGCAGAGAAGGGGGTAGATAACAGAACCAGACCAGGGTCCTGATCACCCACACTATCCTCCACCTAAATATTACTCCGCAATGTTCGCCCCTCACCCCACCCCCACCTTCCAAGACAAATAGGACATGTTCATTTCCTTTCCTCTTTATCTCCTTTGTCTCTCGCAATCTCCTGTCTCTCCTTTGAAGGTATTCCCTGCCACTCAGCCCTTGCTTTTTCCCTCTTTTTATCTCATTCCATACTCCTTGATTCTCTCCCTCTGTCTCTCCTTATTTCTCCCCTCTCAGGTTTAGCAGAGAGGAGGAGTGCCAGTGATTAGGAGGCGTTAGAATGAATGGACGTGCTGTTCCCATAAAGCGCTCTGTGCTGTCAACACCAGCTTTGGTGGAATGGAATCAGATAAAAAAAAGAAAAAATCAGAGTGCGTGTGTGTGTGTGTGTGTGTGTGTGTGTGTGTGTGTGTGTGTGTGTGTGTGTGTGTGTGCAAGAAGGGGGGTCAATTAGGAGTGTAGCCCGCCAGCACCAGTGAGACACATGACTCTCTTGCCTACTACTGTAAAGTCAGTTTGCCCTTCAGCTGAACTTTGGCTCACTTCAGCTCAGCAGAGCCGGGCCAGACGGAGATGAGGTGGGGAAAGAGGGAGAAAGAAAAAGGCAGTGAAAGGACTGCCTCACAGTGGTGGAATTAATACCCCGACCCCCCACTTATGCACTCACACACAAATATTTGGCAACATACGGAGTGAGTGATGTGACACTTTGGCAGGGGACAGGGATACGGGGGGGGATCAGAGAGCAGTCTGGCAGCGTCTACCAGGGCAAAGGGAAGCAGAAGTTCCAATGGCATTATCAGCTGCCTGCTGTGATTCTTCTCTTTCTCTCTCAGTTCACAAACTTATCTTTTTCTGAACATGCACATTGGGATTAAAAAAAAATGTACACTCAGAATATTAACTAACTTGAGTCCAAACTGATTCTTAATTTAAAGAAATATTGTATTCAATGCAAAAGTGACAAAGAGTGAGATTTTATGATGCCTGGTAGATTACTAACCCTAAAACACACTGATAAATTGATGATCACAGAATATTAACCATGGATATTAACTATAAATGAGCGCACTCGAATTAGAAAACATGCAGTGCCATAATGTCATAATCTAAAAAAACATGTTGTGTGAAACCAAAGACGGTCATGTCTCTTTGAATTGTTATGTGGACATCAATATGTTTGGAGCAAAAAAAAACAATAAAAAGCAACTGACATTGCTTTGGGAACCAGACAGTGCGATAGCCATCGCTTTTTACTTTGAGCTGTGGTCAACGAGCAAATTAAAGTAATGCAGCTTCGGTTCTACGGTATAAGACATTTTAACATAATTTCTTCATTCAAAAAATGCCTATGAGAAATGTGGTCCTAACTTTGTCAGACACTAAAAATGCCACTGGTTGTCAACAGTTGTTGATGGTTGTTTAACCAAAGTATAACTATTAATTTCATTCTCATGTTTATGCAAGTCCTACACATAACTTTTAAATAATATGTGAAAGGGGAGAAGAAGGAGAAATGAAATTATTTTGTGTGTAAGGTTATATTTAAAGAAGCCTGCATTTCTCACTTACACTGTGTACCTTTTAACATTCACACCTTACATCAGCACTTGTTCTTGATTCCACAGTTATGTGGATGGTGTATTGTGCGTTAATGCGAGTGTTCTTTTTTAAACTTCATGCTGGTCCCACAAGTCTGCTTGCTAAATGGCCCGACTGGCTCTGTGTTCCCTGATAGCTGAATTAGCAGGACATACGAGAAAAAACAGTACGTGTTCGCTACATGTTCTCATTTGCAGTGGCCACGCATCATCTGCTTAGAGAAATCAGGGTGAACCATCAGAATATCAAAGAGGCTGACATTTACTTGGAATGTAGTTGTGTGTGTGTCTTTAGTGTCTACTTGATCATAGTGTTCTCTACTTTTCACTCCTGGTTTCTTCCTCTCCCTCTTTCCTCTTACACACCATCAAATACAGTACCAACACAGCTATTTGTGCTGCATTTTGAGCTGCCTGTGTTTGCAGGCATTAGATTCACAGCGACAGGGAGAGACGGAGGGAACAGAACGAGAGGAAGCAAGAAAAGAAGGAACAAAGAAAGGGATGACAGTGAAATTGAGTGGCTATACTCTCCCATGCTGAGTGAGTGGAGTGTCAAAACAGGACTGAAGTGCAGCACTGTCATGAAGGATTGAATGCTCAGCGAGACTCCATGTTCCACATAGCATGTACAGACAGACAGGAACAGAGAGAACGAGAAGGTAGTTTGAAAAAGTATAAAGGGACTGGAGGCTCAAGGAAAACATCTTCACAGTGGGAAAACTTCACGCCGCAATGGATAATAAGCCTAATATAGTGTAGTTATGAGTCTGAGTTTGGCATCTTAAGTTAAAGCCTAGCTATCACTCTCTGCAGTAAGCCATTCCCAGACTCTCCCTTATTTGCTATTGCTTTACACTACTGCCCAATAAAGCAGCAATGCCATTAAAATAATCTTAAAAAAAGATCTTCAAATAGTTATGGATTCTCATAAGCTCAGAATTGACTAAAATGCTGAAGACGTGAATCACAAATCTAACCCAGGCATCTCCAGAAGCACTCCACCTCTTCTCCTGTGACTGATGCTTATACCTTTAGCCACTAATTGGCACTTATGGGGAAACCCTCCCACATACACTCCCTTCCTCCATCACTCCTCACACATGCACACATATACACACCTAGGAAATGGATTGACCTCATTCACAGGGCTTGGGGGGCTACATTAAAGGGTCTCTCACTCTCTCCCTGGCAGATTGTCAAAAAGCAGGGGGTCAGTATAAGTGAGAATCATGCCCTAGTTTGGCTAGCTCTGTTGGGAACCAAGTGGTCTTTTGACAAGGCTTTTAATGGATAGGAGTGTTCTATGTGGATCAGGACCTTTGCATTATATTGAAGCGGCTCTCTGAACCTTTAGCTTGGCGGACATTGCCTATCGTGATAAGGGAAATTCTTATTATTATTCCGAGATTGGATTCTTGTGGTTTGTGATTGGGCCTACAATTGAGCCTTGGGGAACTCCATATATTCCAGCTCTCCTTTTCAAGCCATCAAACAGAACTATGGACCTTTTACTCTTGTGGCAATAAATTTCAAATCCTGACTAGTCTCTGTTGTGTTACCTCTCTCCACAGTGTTTGCATTTTTGTTTCCATGAGCAATCTTTCTTCCTCAAACTCGCTGTGTTCGTGTTGGTCTTCGTTATATATTTTCAGATGTTTCATGATACAAAAGTGCTGCAGACATGCCAGTTAACACGCATGCAGCCATGCCAAGACACACAAATGCACGCAGTGATCCCTGCACTCAAAGAGCATGCAGTCATAAATCATTTAAAACCCAAGTCTTCTCTGAGAAATGCTTCACATAAAAACAGCCCACCTGAGTCCAGCAGCACATAAATCCATCATGCATCACAAGAAAGTCAAGGGAAGAGTGGGATAACAGAAAGAGGAGTAGATGGGGGAAGAGAGGCCTTCTCAGCTTTGTGCACCCTGAGGTGGAGATCCCTCAACTGGATCAGGTTCTTGCATGGGGGAGAAATGTTCATGGAATGGTCATAATGCACCATGCACATGAAAGTTTGTATATGAGGTTCCAACATTTAAAGGCCTCAGCTATCTATGCACATAATGCATCGGACGTGTGCAATTAGCAGTGCTTACACGCAACCAGTGCATGCATTGAGCCTCAGCTACTATAGGACAGTGTTAAGGCATCAGGCACTCCTCTCCCTCCCCCACTAAAACCCCTTGTTTTTTCATCTTGTCAGAGGGAGAGAGGGTATGAGGATAAGATAAGTCCAGGCTATCTGCTTGCTTTGCCCTCCATTTGAAAGGGGCAATGTGGCAGTATGCAGAGAAGGAAGGAAAAAAGGGGAGGTCTATCATAAAGCAAGCTTGTTTCAGGTTAGCGAAGGGCGCTTAGTGACAACAAGCGGTAATCCCTCTTTCCCAGGCCTAGAGGGGACAGAGCGATAGCGTGGAGAAAGACGGTAGAAGAAGAAAAAAAGTCTGCCAAAGAAAGATAGCAGCAGATATATGGGTTGACCAAGTGCAAGGAATATTTTCCTCATGAATATGTTAGTTAAGTGGATGCATTTCAGGAAAAAAAAACATCTTGCTGACGAGGCAAAAAGGTCAAATTAATTTCAGTCTTCTTGACAAACATTCCATTGGCAGGACCTCTACAGGCATCCATTATGAACCTCTCGTTCATGTGATATACTGCAGTAATACAAGTTTCCAAATCCCTTAAAAACAGTATGTCATCGTTCCACTTTGACTCCTTCACCTAACTCCCCCAGATTTGCAAATAGCCTGTGCTTCTTGGGGAGAATCCGTCTCTGTTCTTGGACTAACTGAGAAGCAGGGGTAGCATTTCTTCAAAAAGCCGGTTCTCCACTGCCTACAATCTATAAAATAGCTGGAGAGGATCAATCTGGGTCCAAAGACGGAGCTAGAGTCAGTCTTCCCCTGAGTAGCAGGGCTGTGTGTAGCCTTATCCCCTGATGGATGTGGAGAGGGCTAGCTTTAATCCTGGACTAACAGCCAGTTCTCTGGCCCTTGATTGCTGCACAGCACAGAAAAACAGCCCAAGGGGACAAATATAGTCTTCCTTTGATACCAAGGGACCCAGCAAAGATTTATATTTGTGGTTATGACTACATATGTGCATACATGAGGTGAGGGAAGGGAAAAAGAAAGACGGTGTGAGAGAAAGGTTGATTTTATTATTTGTGGGTATTGGGTTTTTGTTCACACCTAAATCCTGGCCATCAATAACAATCTCACTGAATAATAATGTATAAGGACCTTGAGCAGACAGAGCGAGAAGACTTTGATTTCACATAAAAGCCAGCCCACTCATACACACACACTTTTGAGCAATATTCTTTTGATAAATCTTTATCTAACCTGGATGTAAAGTATACAAAATATGAGGGACATCCTTCCGATAGAGTTGGCGCCTTTAATATACATCTCGGTCTTCACAAAGAATACTCATCGGTTTTCTTTATCTTCATCTTCCTATTTTTTTATTAAAATTATAATACAATAATGACTTTTACCCTGTTTTACAGTGTACTTGATAAAACGTGTATTAAGTTCCCGTGGGGGTATTTCTTTATAGACAACAAATTAGTTTACATTCAGGGTAAACACATCACATAGGCCTCAACACCTGATGTAGGCCTTGACTCTAATTTGGAGTTCAAGTTCAAGTTCTATTTCCAAACGTCAATTAAGCATTCTTGAGCAGGAGCACCCATGTAGGCCTGCACAAAGACAGGTAGTGATGCATGTGCTTACAGTGTGCCGTTATGGTCGTATTTGTCCCTTAAATAAAGGAACTTCCATACGCCAGCTACACCGTGACGAGTTTTCAGCATGAGACCTTGCAGCTTCAATGCAAATATTTATGACCACCCTCAGCTGCTTGACCTGTGTCCTTCTTGACAGCTAGAATGGCAAGCTTGTGTCTGTTTATAAAGACATGGGGTGCAAACGCTCACATATGGCCATTAGCATGCTGGACAGACAGCAACAGTTTAGGGTTCTAGGCTGTAAGCTTTGGCTCATGTAAACGTTTGGACAGGGAAGAGATGTTTTCAACAAAGACTTCATTTGGAAGGCTTGCTTGCTTCAGGCAATGTTTTTATGTCATTATTCAAACTATGCAATGTAGTCTAATTATTTCAGGGTGTAGAACATACAAGAGAGTTGTGAGGTTGCATTGCGGAATGCACAATGCTCCATGTACACCGCCTCGTCTGTATGGGTTAATTAAAATACGGTTAAGGTGAGCCGCATTTCAGTGAAGTGAGAATTAATAAAGTTTCAGCAATGTTTTCAGGTTATCAGTTTTCAGAGTAAATGTATATCCTAATTCTTAATGGGAAAAATTAATTCACTATAACAACTAATTACTTAAACGTGCCAATCCCCTGGGAGCAAATACGTTTTTAAAAAAAGCCCCCCGTGGTGGCAGTGATGCCCAAGTCATTGAAGGTGACAATGCCAACTTGGGCTGGCACCGTGCCCAGCCACAGGGACCACATGTGGCATGCACCATTGCACGGATATATATCTGTGCCAACAAGCAGCAACCCACCCATTGCCTTTGCTCTAAAATATGCCCCTTTAAAGGCACTCACCTGCCAAAATGCCCTCATGTACAACGGCCTGTGCAACCTTTAGAAAACCTTACTGTCATCTCTCCAGCTCACCCAGGAGGGCAGTAAATGAGGAAAATATACATTTTAATTGAGCTACTTAGAGTGCCTTATGCCCTTGTGCAGGCAAAATGACTGTAACTTCTATACGCATACAGTGTACAGTGTTCCGGATCATCCATCTCCGCTGCCAATGAAGCTACCTTGCCCGGGGGTGCAGCTACGCACCGCAATGCCTTCCTATGGGGACAGGGCCACCGACACTTCAAGTCACCTTTTCCAGTCCTATTTCTACTTCTCTCCCTTCTCTAAAAACTTCCCTTCCTCCTTCATGCTGCTGCAAATAAACAGCGAAAAGGGCTTAAGGGTGGCCGAGTGGCTGATTTCTTTTTTCTCCACGCTCCCTCCCATTTCCTCTAAAGTTACGGTCCCCAAAAATGGGCTTTAATGGGAAACTGAGGACAAGGTAAATGGGGACTTTATCTGGCCATCAGTTTGGCAGTTAGAACTGCTGCCGAATGGGCTTTGAAATCTCCTTAAGGCAGCTCTGAGAGGGGAGAGGAAGAGAGACAGCAAGGTGGGGTCAAAAGTAGAAGAGAGAAAGAGAGAGAGTGAGATAAGGGCTATAAGGGATAGAGGGAGGATGGTGAGAAAGAGATTGCGAGTGATGGGAGACAAGTGTGGCTGAAAATGACTGTATGAGCAGAGTGCATGGGGGAGAGAGAGGAAGAGGTGGAGATATGATCGGTCAGTGAGGACTAGAGGAGGTCAGAGTTGGATTAACCTGCATAAGGATTAGACAGCGCTGTGAGGGGAGCCTCAGGCCTACAGAAGCTGTTGCCCAGGGTGCCAGTCACTTTTCACTGCAAGATGTTTGTGTGTGTACTTTTTGGTTAACGGATAAAATACAGTAATATGTGTGTGGTTGTTGTACATCGGCAGGACACAAGTGAGGAGGATTTAGTTGCCATGCAGCTGTAAATATCTGTGTGAAATAAAACTTCACAAGAATATGGCAGGCAATGTTTTTGTTTCTATCATTAAATCTCATGAAAAGACCTACAATGTATTGATTCTGGTGACAAATATTGCCAGAGTAGCTAAAGCCTTAATAGCCTGATTTTCAGACTACATTTCTATTTCATTTTACTTCCTTTTATATCAGCCTGACATTGTGTTCATGAAACCCAATTTCTTCTTGGAAATATGGGGTATTTTGTTTTGCCCTTATCAGTCAGTAGTGACGCATCCATCCCGGAAGTGACACGGAAGCTGCCGCTTCTCCAACCGGGAGAAGCAGTAGACACGAAAAGGCTGAGTTGTGGGCGGCAATTCAGTGGTCTGGAACCAGGGGGATATAACCCCTCTATTGTGTAAAAATATACTTTATCAAAAACACATAAATCAGCCACACCGTCAGGCTGTGACTTAAAATACTGCCCAATAAATGCACCACTTTCTTCTGTTTTAGTAACGTTTGCTGAAAACTACAGGGCACCACTCTTTTAGGAAATTACTAAGCTGTTTTCAGGCTTCAGTAGGAACGAATAGGCTTGGGGCTGAGTGCCAGAGACAGAGTAGGAAAGTCAGACAGTATTGAGGGCCAGAAATGCATTGCCGGTTTTGGTCTATTCATGGGATTTGATGACAATAAGGAAAATATACAATATAGTCAGCCTCAGCCTTTAGATTATTTAAATAACAGGTAAAATCACCTTGCAGTAAAGTCAGCCTGAAGTGACTAGATGTCCTATTTTGCATTTGACTTTAAGTTGTCAAGCTGTATGTGCTTAAATATGCATATACATGTGACCAAGTGTCATCCTTCACACATATAAACACACCAACAGTTTCACCAGAGTCCTCCACCATCTGTGGAGCTGCCCCTCTCTTTTTCTCTCTTATCTTTTGGACTCGGCTGCAGAGGGGCTCTGGGCTATGTCATCTTTTCTCTAAACACACACACATACACACACAGATCCTTCCTCCATCACAGTAGGAGACAATGGGCTTGGCTTTCGCTCTGATCTCTGCATGCAGCCTCCGAGCCTTGGAGAGGGTCAGCTCAGCGCATGATGGCCTTCCAGTCTCTGATACAAACAATACACACACATACACACACACGCCCCTAAACATACAGTCTCAGAAACTCACATCACACACAGCACGGGTCAATAACCAGGGTATACCAAGAGCAATCACAGGACTGCTGGACGTGGGGGCTGTGTATTTGCGTGACATTCGATCGGATGGATTCG
The DNA here is from genome assembly GCA_002120245.1 of Maccullochella peelii. Lineage (NCBI taxonomy): Eukaryota > Metazoa > Chordata > Actinopteri > Centrarchiformes > Percichthyidae > Maccullochella > Maccullochella peelii. Next base: position 107,513 of record LKNJ01000984.1, read on the forward strand.
GAGCCTTGTTCTTTGCCAGTCTCCTGGGAGAGGAGGCGATCTGTGGCATTCTTTCAGGGATGATTCTCTCCTCTGTCTTTCTGATGATGGTGGCCTTGGCTCAAAATGGGTACACTATGGGTCCTGTATTGAAACAATTGCTCCTCCATGAGCTCCCTGTATTCTCTGTTGATCCGGGGGTGGTGGTGGTTAGTACGCAGTTAAAGGTTTGGTTTTCATTGTGCATGTGTGTGTACACAAGCATGTGGGAGCCTTGAAGACTGTGTATCATGGGTGTGTGTCTTTGAGACATGTGTTTGGGAAACAGAGAGAGCGAGAGCTTTTATCTGTATTGTCAGGGGATAATCACACAGCATACCCTTGAATATCCTGTGTGATAAAATCTGATGTGACACTGTGGGATTGCAGGGATGATTGAACTCTTGTCATAAAGAAATCAAGCAAATCCACCGTCACTCGGCTTGAGATGGGGATACAACACAACAATATCAAATGACTATGTTTGGAGCATGAGGCAATCAGGGAAATGGTAAAACAGTTACAAGGCAGACCAGCGGGCATTACCCTCTGAACATGAAACCTTTCTTACACCAGGGATGAATTATCTCCAACAATTCTTTAGTGAATTGGATCTGAGAGTGTGTTTGTGTCTCTGTGTGTGTGTGTACTCCTGAATCAAACAAATAAAATGCATCAAGGATATTAAACAAACAAAAGGGAATTGGATTTAATCAGAGAGCAGACTTCATGTGTTTCATAGATGCTCATTCCAGTTTTCTCTCAGTACTTTCTGAAACTCAAAGGGAATTTGTTTCTAAAGAGATTTCAAATATTAGCGTCAGCATTACTAAAACAGCATTCCTAGAGCTGTAAGGGATGCAGTGCCTTGCTTAAAGACACGTCAGCAGGGAAGAATACAAGCCAGCACGGACTTTGGTGATTAAACATTAATGGGAGTCCACACGCGAAGCGGAGCAACCATACATTCAATTCACACCGATTTCAGCCTCCATTTGTTACTCAATTGAGAAGCAGCTGTCCACACAGCTCTTAAGGAGGAGGAGTAGGCTCCATGAGAATTATACAGGGAGAAAACGGCATTGTTTTTTTATGGATTCATTCATTTTATTGCAGCTATGTTGGGCAGGGTGATTGTGCCCATAATGATACCGGAAAACTCATCGTGAAACTGGGGTCCTTGATTGATAATATAGTTACAATAGGAGATTTGTGTGATTTGGACAACTGCCAGTGGAGATTACGCTTTGCTATATATGTGCCAGAGAAAAAAAGAAAAAAGAGAGTCAGGTTTATGTGGCGGGCCCTGACATGGCATGCATCACACATGTCTCACTGTCTGTGTGGATTGTTACATTTGATAAAATGGAAATGTGTCTGTTCTGTGAGGCATGCGAGTGACGGATGCTTCAAAAAACACTTCCCATGTGGATTGCCCTTTAGTCTCTGTGACAACATGGAGACGAGCATTGTTCAAATCCACAGAATTTCACTTTGTTAGGTTGCTGGTGTCATTACAATATAATTAAGAGTTATGCTAAGAACCAAGGTATATAAACAACTTCATGTACCGAGTAAATAAATAAGTGACAACGGAAACATATATTTGCCTGGTATCACCAGCATCTTGGAGGGGACAAACACCCTAAAAATGGCAGCCGGTGGCCATTAGCATGCCATCTGCAATGCGCAGAGATGTGAGAGAAGCCGAGCTCATAAAGCCTTGCCTCTGAAAGATTCTCCACGCTTGACCTTACGGATAATACTTCCGCTAGATTTTGGAGTGCTTAATAAGTAATATTCTGCTAAAGGCCAGCAGGTATTTGGAGCAGGGAATCATTATTGAATGAGGCTCAGACCAGGTTTATGGTCCCAATTATGCTAGGCTATAAAAGTCTGACACTGGCCGAGCAAAAACTTTCACAGAGTTTCCAAGTTGCCGAGGAGAGACTCCAGATTAGAAATTCATTTGAGAAACATGATGTGCAATTATGATCAGGAGATGGGGGAAGACGTTGCATCATACTTGCACCAGCTTCTTATCTCTGGTCATATCAAGGCTAATATCTGTTTAAATATGTAGCTTTCAAGACTGAAAGTGATTGGAAAGAGACACACAATGGCTGCATCTACACAATGAATTTTGGGTTTGGTACACAGAGCTATAATTCAAACCATCGCTTAGACAAATCTCAATGAGCTAATATTTTTCAAACATAATCCCCTGAATTCATCTGAGTAATATTACTATCTAAATGTGTATGAATAGATTTCACCCGGTGACAGAGTATACACAGCAGATGAGTTGTAAATATTTCATTTTGATTTCTGGGATGAGGTTTAATTATTGATGATGAAGGGGGTTTGGGCCTCTTGCGTAGGGATTATGGTAAAATGGATATTACTCTCACTGAAGGTTTTAGAACAACTCCTGTGGTTAAGATAAGACCATGAATGACATAGAGGTAAAGTTCAGTCTTCCATCCTCTACCTATATAATATCACCTCTTCCTCTCTTTTGCTCTCTTGTCATTCTCTCTACTCTCACTCTATTCCTCTCTGCTGGCCCTGAACCAGCACCTGCACCCACACCAGTTCCTTTTTCTCTTTCATGGTCTCATTTGTCTTCTTGCGTCTCTCTCTGCCAGTCTCTGTCACGCTTTCACCCTCCTCTCATCTCTCCATTCCTCCCTCCCTCCCAGGAATGGATTCAGGTGAGCCAATTTCATCTCGGTCATGCCTCTTGTTTGCAACAGTCAATTCGGCTTCTCGGGAAAATGGCCTCCTCTCTTCATCGAGGGCCTTTTCATTTGGACAACTTGGCTCCTTTGCCCTAACCCTGAAATTACTTTTGGGTGGTTGTGAAAGGGGTGATGCGTTAGTGTGATACGGTGCCGTCTTTTCATGCTGGACTGACACTTCTGTCCAGTGTCTTTAGTTTTATTTGGCTTAAGCCAAGAGTGCAGGGCCACAAGATGGAATATGAAAATGCTATTAACTAAGATGCAACTTTTGGTGATTCCACTTGAGCAGCCTGTTGATTAATGTTAACACTATGGGGAAGAAAATAAGCATGAAAGGTATTTGTTTTTGAATTTACAGGGTGAAGACATTGTATATATTTGGCATAGGTCAATACATTGTAAGGTCAGCGAGTACAAAATGAGTTCGCACATCCAAATCTGTCAGAATGCTCATATGTTCAGCACAGTACAGTTATTAGACAATTTATACTTTTTATCATCTCTACAGAGGAAAGCTAAATGCTAACTTTAACATGGTCACAATGACAATCCTAACATGCTAATGTTTAGAAGGTATAATGTGTACCACATTCACCATCTTAGTTTAGCATTTCACATCAGCACTAAACACAAAGTACAGCTAATTTTCACTCGCATGTGCAGCGGTGTCGTAAAGGAGAGCGCACTGCAACATTAGTAGGCTGAGGTGGACAACACACAGTACAGTAAAGAAAGGGTCGGATGGATACCCATCCATCAAAATATGCCTGTATCGGCCCAAATATCAGTCTTTAGGATTAGCTCGGGACATCTCTACGCATAACCAAAAATGTCAATCTGATGGTGGCGCTAGATGAAAAGTGAAGGGATCACCAAAGCCATTAGGACACATTGTCTGGAAACCATGAATGTCTGTACTAACAATTGTGCCTATCCATCAGGTAGATGTTGCGATATTTACTGGATAAGTGAAAACGTTGACCTACTGCTGGCGCTAGGTGAAATGTCAGGGGATCACCAAAGTCAGTAGGCTTCATCCTCAGGGGATCATGATTGTCTGTACAGAATTTCATGTCAATCCATCCAATAGCTGATGGGGGGCCAACAGACCATCCCTAGAACCAAGCCCCTAGCATGTCTAAAAAGAAATATGTTACTTTGGTTTTTGTGTTTTGTCAGGCACTTACTTTTTGGAAGAATCCCTGCAAACCTTCATCTACCTAGTTTGCTATATTGCCAAGCAATTAAGCTGCATACAAACCATGGAAGTACATTAAAACTTGGCTTACTCTGTTGCAGCCGTGAACATATCAGGTGTTGAGTGAAATTGATTTTCTGAGGAAACGTTGCTGCGTAGCACATTATCGCTCAGAAGACTACAATGGCATACAAAGTGAGACCGGATGTTCCCTTGACATAGTTTTTTAAAGTTAGGATGATGTAGTCAGCAGCTCATTAATGCTTTGTTAGCATTTTCTGTAATGGGAAATAAATTAGGCACAAGCAATATGGCAACTGTTATAAGAATATTCTCTCACCTGTTCATAAACCTTGACATTTCAGAAAAGAGACCTTTAGCTCACCAAGCAAGTTTCACATAAGGTGACAGACATGAATATAACCCAATGATGCTGATCCAAGTGTGCGAGTATTCTTGATTATGCTCCTCTAGCTGCCTTGCTGTTTCACTCCTCCCCATATCTCTCTCTTTTTCCCCCTTTCTCGTCTCGCCCTCTGAGAGATAATACCCTGTCCACATGCTCCAGCCATTAGCTAATAATTCTCTCAGATCATGAGTCGTTTACTTCACTCACTCAAGCACCGCCACGCTCGTCTAATGGTGATGACCCGGTGTGTGACAGAAACTTTTGTGTGTGTGTGTGTGTGTGTGTGTGTGTGTTAGCGTGCGTGTGCTTATACATACTCTGTGGATGCATCTGTTACCTACGCCGCCTTCACGTGTCATTGGCTGCGGCAAATGAGAAGCCTTCGCCTCTCAGCCTCCCATCTCAAGGAATAGGAGCCGAATGGCGCGCAGCTCTGACCGGAGGCAATCAGAGTTAGCTTTAACGGTGGGAGCTAATGAGAGAGGGCTAGTGCTGTGACTGTGTAAAGAGGGTGCGGAGCCACGGCAATGCTCAGTTGATTTTGACGCATTGCACACGCATACACGCTGGAAACGGATGAGCTATTTGGATTGTATTGGCATGTAGGTGGGGAAACAGTAGGGAGGGAACATAAAAGTGTTCAATAAAATACTTCAAGTACCCTCAATGGCAACTCAAATACCTGGGCAGTGCTCCCTCTAGGATGAAGTATCTTCAGAATGTTCTTAATTGCGTGTATTGCCACACCCTGGTATATTCGACTGATTAGAATGAAACCAACATGCAACAATGCACATAAACATCATTCCCTTATTCTCCCACTTAACATTTTTGTATGTGCAAACATACACACAGACAGTCCATTACAACTGTATCCTCAAGGGGAATCAGGCCATTCAGAGGACTGCATATGTCACATGTTGAAATTTAACCTCACCATTACTTGATGCATAGGAGTGGAATTAACACAATTTCACCTGAACATTTGAAATCACATCTGTAACTGCTGAAATAAACAAACAATGGAAAAGTGAGCGATACAGGCCGATAGAGAGAGAGAGAAGCTGAAGACCAAAAAACACCCAAACACTTCCCCGCTCTAACTCAGAGATAGAATCACAATCAGATAACACACACACACACACACATACACACCTTCTTGTTTGTCTGCTCCCGTCGTCCGACCTCACTGATTCTTCCAGTAAAGAAATAGGGATAAGGAGAGGGGGAAGGGGGAGGGAGAAAAAGCAAGAGGAGCAGAATGGCATTATGTCTATCGGTGTGGATAATTGAATGTTGGAGCGTTTTTCTCCAAGCCTTTGTTGTCCAATCAATACAGCGATTCCCATGGGAGCTAATCTGTATTAGCAGAATTAGCCTGCTGGCTAACTCAAATGTCTCAACCAGAAGGCCCCTTTTCCTTGTTTACCAGTTTGACGTGGGGATGCTGGACCACTGACAGCTGTGTGTGGGTGGGGTGAAGGGTCATCAATACTGTAACATAAAGGTACACAGGATGGTGTAGTCCATGTATTTACATTAAATTTCATGTTTTATATCACACTGAAAAGTGTTGTTACTGCATCAAAAATGTGGCTAAATCCACCACTACTACCTACTATCTGTTAGTCAAACCAGTAACTTTGGTACTCTGAGTATTGACGAGGGCTTGCTGAATTGAATGTCTGATATGTGGGAAAATGGCCCACTAAAGTAGGAAAATGAGAAATCAGAAAAATATTGAGAAAAGGTTTTAAATGATGCTGAAATTATTATAAGCTTTATGGCTAAAGTGATGGCAACAACATTTTCAACACTTTCACCATTTTGCTAGAACTTTATCTGCCTTGAGAAAGAAAGTGAAGCATCAGCCTGAGATAATTAACATCATCAATCATGCAAGATGCTCTGTGGTTTCAGGTATGATGCTCCGAATTTGATAGAAAATGATGAATATGAATGATGGAAGGGAACTGGTGTTTATCAGTAGCACCTTTCACACAAGTTACAGACACAGGGGAAACCGCAGCGCTGTGTTTACAGAGCTCCACATGGAACATATGAGAATTAGCGGGGTGTGTGTGTGTGTGTGTGTGTGTGTGGTGTGCGGTACACTTGACTATGCTCCATTTGAGTTCAGATGTGTGTTCCACTCCGTGTTTGTGTGTGTGTTTGTGCACATGTGTGTGTGAGCATTAAGAATGAACGGCCTGCTTGTGCTAATGAGAGGTGAAGGGAGACAGTAATTGAAACCCTGGGGAGAACAGGAGATGGAAGTGTGGGGGGGGTAGCAAATGGAAAAAACACCTTTATTTTCACCATGGATCTAGGCAGCATGTTTGCCCAAGAGACACAGCCGGAGGGGAGAGTGCTCTCTTTCTCTCTCTGCACAGGTTTCATGTTGTGCGGTTACGCTACAAAACACACAGTCAGGACCTATGAATGAATGACATAAACAGCCTGATTTGGATTTGCATGAAACTGAAAGTTTATTTTCTCTATTTAAAACCTCAGCCTGCAATTGGTGTACACCACGGTTTCTGCCCATCTGCTGTTGAAAACACTTTTCTACACGGTTGCATGGATCTTAAGCGGAACATGGACCATGTGGACTGCTGGGTGGAAACTTTATAGAGTTGCAAAGCGGGGTTATTTAGGGTCAAACGCAAAGTCACATTAATCTTCTAAAAAGATATGTTAGGTGTCTGGCAGTTGGAGCACTTCCAAGGTTTAGATGGGCATGAAACTCTCCTCTGTAAATCATCAGTACAAAGGATAAAAATACATTGTTTTTCAAATTAAAGTTATAAGGTACAGCCTGCGTACATAAAAGTGCGACAAGAGAAATCAATTATGACTCCCAGGGAGCATTTTTGTAAAAACAACTTCCATTCACCTTGCTTAAAAGCCTCTTGTGTGCACAGCTAATGCCGAGCTGAAGCTAAAGATTATGCCTCAGTTAATTAGATCAGTTCTCTTTTGGATTGTGGGTCAATTTTGGATGGAAGCAGCAACTATGGCCACCCTGGCCATAACTGGATGCTGTGCTGCCTGCTAGAGTAACACTGTCACCACGTAATAACTCATGGCCTTGCACGATGACATCCAAGATGCTTTACACACACGCCTTCTCGCACACTTGAGCGGCTGGACAAGGCCTCGGAAACTGAGTGCGATTACCTTACAGTTTAAGTTGCTAATGATATTTATGTAAAGTTGTCGCTGCATGCTTGCCACAGACAGAATGTGATCAATGCAGGAAAAAGTTCAGGCAAGGTCTTTAATCAACTAACCACTCGGCACAGTGCAAGCACAGGAATAGCCATGCATGTGCACACACACAAATAAACACACACTCCTGGAAATCTTCCAGGGAAGCTCCAAAACTACCATCTCCTCTGGCCTAATAGCCTACAAAAATAGTTAGACACACACGCAGAAACACACCCAGCAACAAACACATTACATTTGCCGAGGCTGCAGCAAGTGATGTGAATGAGCAAATACTGGAAGTTGATAACAATGCTAATGCTTACTTCCACAAACACTACACAATTTCAAAAGTGTTTTTACTATACTTTAAATTACATTTTTCAAAGTCCTGCTTTTCCACTGACAAAATTGCTATCATTTGATGTATTTTAGAAAACTCTTGAGACTGGCAGGCATTATTCTGGAAAGACTGTAAGGACATGGTGAAAAAGATGTCAAATTTCACAAAAGCCTAAATATGTTTCTTCAGAGGTGCCACGCACGTGTCTTGGAAACAAGCATTAAACATGGTACAGACAAATTAGCACACCACTAAGTCAATCGATTGCTGGCACAAAGCCGGTCTAAGAGAAGAAAAACACTCTAAAAGGAGTATTGTGGGCTGGCATCTACTATAAAGTATAGCTATTAAGTATTATAGTAATTTCTATCATAGGAGACAACACGTTCACACACACACACACACACACACACTGTCAGTACAGTGAATTCAGACTTTTCAGTGCACTGTCCATGAGCTAGTGCATCCTATCTGTGGTAGGTTCTGTACCTAAAAACATATATTGCCCTAATACATGAGGATACTTTCACACACCTGCAAACCTTCTTGGATATCATCCAGGAAGTTCCTTCAAAGCTTCCCTTTCAACCGTACGACTACACACAAATATACACACCAACACGCACAGGCACACTGTATCATGGCTGACCGTGGTCATAAATAAGTTGCAGCTTTAGAGAAAACAACTTGTCACTACTGGATTGAAAAACAACCTTAACTGAAAGGGTGTTGTATGGCTCACTGTGGATCAAGACTTCGCTGTAGCCAATTCTTATGCTGGTTATAAGGGTAAAAGGTTTTGTGCTGAAAAACTATAAAAGTTGACCACAGAAGCTATGTGACTAACATACTCAAAAACATGTACAGTATGTACCATGTGTATTACAGAGCACTTTTAAATAGGAGATCAACTGACAAGGTACATTATGATTTGTGTCATAGCAATAAAACTTTTTGTTACTACTTTAGCCAAGGACATTGACTGACCTGTCATATGGGTTCTTGCTGGCAACTGCACACCAACTGCAACATTCTATGGAAATAGAGACGCTCATAAAATGGTGACACTGCAATCAAGCGAGAGGTGTGACAACATATCAAGGGTCTTATTTTCAGAGGACACATCATGAGTTATAATTCTAAGGATATTTTAGGAAAAGGGGTCCTGGCCAAGGTCCAACTGTGGCATGGCCACATGGAAAACGGGCAAGAGGGCAAACCCATAGACACTTCCTTACATGTGCTCACATGCTATTTTACCCACATAAGCAATAACATGTATATTGCCACATGTAAATTCAAATGTAGTCTCACTGTTAAGGCACATTCCTGTGCATGCAGGAGCCTTTGAAAAAACCTGTGAGGGTAAATGCACTAAAAGCAGGCTGCAGTCGCTAATTCTAAACCCTCCATTCCCCCAACACAGTTCCCCTAGCCACAGCAGCTGGCCCAGCATTCAACAGATTGGTCAGGGTCTAACTCGTACTGAGCTGGTGCACACATTTGTACGTGTAAGTTTATGCATGGCGCGTCATGGTGGCCGCCAGCCACTCTGAGCTGCGAAGCCAAAATTCCAGAATGCCTCCAGTGGTAATTTATAGGCCTGCTTGGTAACTAGAAAAGTTGAGACTGAGGACACTTAGGTGACATATGCTGTATTCGGAACATTTCATGAAACAGCGCTGATACACTATCTCCTGTAAACAACATTTTTCACAATGGGTACATTCCTGGAGATCTGATCTGGAAGTATAATTCAAGCTTTTGCACATTCCAATCTTATGGACATCAACATCAAAACCTGTCAGCAGTTACCGAGAAACAGAAAAAGAAATACCCAAGTCATAAAACATGAAAGCGCAGGAGCTGGCTCCTTGGCTTGGCCCTGAGCTCGCCATTGCAACTTTGAAAACAAGGCCTTAAAATACCAGAGCTGTAAGGAAGGTGGGGTGGGGTGAGTGGTGGGGATTTATGTCCGTTTGCAGAAGGTGAACGAATATGGGGCATATATAAAAAGAACCAGAAAGGTCTAGCCCGTAAATTAAGGCCAAGGGGTAGATGCAGGGCAAGCGCATAAGAGAGTGTCTCTTGTACAGTCTATTGCCTCTACTGATATGAGGAGAGGAAGTGAGTAAAAATGACTCACATACACATACATACACAAATTATGAGGTGTTTCTAAAAATAATAGCATATGATTCTACTCCTACGTGTTTGCATAGCAACTATGATTCTTTACTGAGGATGCAGCTCTGTTCAACACTATTGGTATGGTGGATTAATAAAAACCACACTCGTGATTGCAACCTCGCACTTTTCTCATTGGTCACTTGCTGTTGCTTTGCAGATTTACAGTGGTTGAGAAGCACCAATGGAATGAGAGGGTGGATGGATGTAGTGAGGACGAAGAGTGGATGGTGCACCTCCCTCCTCAGAACTGATGAAGGACTTAATCTTTGGTGCTACCTCATCAGTCCAATAATCTAATTAGGGGGAAAGGAAGAGTGTCGGGATGGATTCATACGTTGGACTGTGCCGCGCCCCCTTACCTGCCCCTGCTGCCATTGCCGTGCACATTAATCAGAGAAGAGGAACCTCCTCTCATTGTCCTAGTGAGAGAGAGATAGAGGAAGGGGGCATGAAACAGACACTTTCCAAAAGGCCTGGCTTACATATTTCATGGCACATTACGGATGTCTTGCCTCAGCTCTGCCGACAACTCATTAGAACCTTTATGAAGGGGGAGAGGAGAAAGGGAAAGAGTATTCTTAATATGCATCTGTATATCAGTCTTTTAGATGTTTCTTTTAGAGTTTTAGCACACATTTAAATGGACTGCCCAATGGTGGGTTTAAGTGGAGCTTTTTCTCTCTGGATTTTAAAATTATGTACAGTAAAAGCTTGTACAGAGGAGCTCCAGCAGGGACTCCTCCTTAGGTGAAAAGCAACTGCTGACTCACACAGAGGTTTCATGCTATTGCGCCCAGATCAACACCCATGTAGATGTCCCAAACAATCTGATGGGAGTACACACCACTGCAGTAATAGGAGCATAATCCCTCACTGGCTTCCCACCGGCAAATATTGGCAATTATATTTGATGTGCCTGGCCAACGTGTCGCTGTGTGCCAACCTGTGTCACTGTGAGCCCCTTTTTCTCCCATGGCAAAATCCGGTGTGCTACCTAAACTAACTCCAACTACTGATTTCAATGGGATCAAAAACCCATAAGCCTCCTGCATCGGATTACACAAATATGATACATAATATGATACAGTGCCAAATATTCATGGTTAATAGATAGCCTGCTACCCTACGGCATATTAGAAGAGTGCCTTTAATTCAGAGTGAAGTGTTACAAATTTGTACCTTCAACAATCAGAAACTACCCCTTTAAAGAGGTACACATCTGGTCTCAGGAGGGCCCATTACTGCGTGTGCCTGTGATGGTACATCTGTGATAAATGGTACTTGTGGGTATAAAAATGTGCTCTTGTGCCTCCTTTTTGAGTGTTTGCACAAACGTTTGCTTGCTGACTTCTACACTTCCGTAATGACAGCTTGTGTGTATACATACTGTATGTACATGTGGTAACTATGACATCCCCACTCCATCTTCATCCCAGTATTTCAATATTTGAACTACAGTATATTCCAATGGAAAGCAAGGCAAAGTATTTACATTTGACTTTTAGGGACATAATTTCTGTTTGAGGAGATGAGTTGTAAGTAAACTGAAATGTATTTTTACTGTGTTTACTAGAGATGCATTATGATGCCAGGTGTGTAATGTTGCACAGTTGCAGGACTACATGTCTGTGATCAGGATGATGGGAGAGGTGGGTGACGCACACAGAAGGGAGAGAGCTCAGCTGATGGCTTGCTGGTGGCCTGATTGCTCTGGCCCAGCGGCCCACTGAGCAGTGATTGCCACAGCTGGGGCCTCTGGTACAGATTCCTCGGGCGCTCCCATAGCTCAAAGCTGACACCTCCCACTAAGCACTGTCTGCCCAGACCAACCTCTCACGATGCCATTTGTCCTGACAGATGGAAAGACAGAGGTTTGAAACCAACCTATATCTTCTTCCACTGATTTGTCCTTTCTTTTGTCTCCCTTGGCTCATCCATCATTCATTTTCAACTTCACTTTTTCACTTTGTGTATCTTCTCCTCCGTCCTGCCCTACTATCTTTTCCTTCCTAGTCTCTCTCTTCATCTCATCCACCTTTCTGTTTCCAGAACGCAATCCACATCTGCCTTTTCAATATTCTTTCTCCAACTCTTTGCCCTGGCGTTCACATTCATTTATTTGGATCGCTTCCACCTCGGAGGGAATAATCCGCTAACTGGTTCATTCATACGGATGACATCATCAAATCCCTTCGTTGCCGTTGGCTGGATTAATCCTGCTCATTCTCTTGCACTGACTGAGTTCATTATGGAGGCACAAATCCAGTCAGCTTAAAAAGAGCGAAGGGGTCCGGGTTACTACTGAACAAGCTCCAGGGGAAGAGAGTGAGTGAGACAGATAGTGAAAGAGGACAGAAGGAGAGAGAAAGTTGCAGTCACTTTAGGCCACGGTCAAAGTGCAGTATTAAACAAAAACAATGGATTTCTGGATCTACATTTGCACGAGGCTGAACCAATTCCACTTATACACTGTGTAGTTTTGAAGAACATGGTGGGGGCAGAGTCTGAGGTGGTACGTGGGTGTGTGTGTGTGTGTGTGTATGCTAATATGCACAGTACAGGATGACAAGCTATGACTATGTCTCTCTGAAACATAATGCTTATACATATTTATATAGAGTATTCAGTTCCTTCAGTTCCTAATGGGTTCAATGGCCCATTACAAAGGCCACACAGACATTAGATATTATTTTTAACCCATAACATCCTACAAATAAACTGTTGGGTAATTATATGTAGTCTCGTGAAGCAAGGAAGTGGAAATCCTCTAATCAACTACTCTTCCCTCCTAGAATAACTGGTGGTCTAAGCCTAAAGCTATTCTCACTATACAAGAGAGGGAAGAGATCCTTCTGTATATACTGTATACGCTGCTTTGATTGCAAGGTTGAGAATAACATTCCAAAAAAAAGGGCATTTGTGGGGGGTGAAGTTGCAAAGATGAACTTGGGACCCATATATAACAAAAAAAAAGGGGGTTTCATACTCTTTAATATTTTGTGCAAAGTTTTTGTTGCTTTGTTTTCTAGAGTGATAGTCACCAAAGATATTTCATCTCATGGTCCAATTTTCATTTCAAACAAATACTGCCTGTATTTGTAGTAGTTAATAATTTGGTAAGAATTAAACCATTAAAATGGTCACACCCATGAGGTAGCAAAAAAATTAACAAGACACATCAATAGGTGTAAAATAAATAAGACCCTAAAATTATGGAACATAATTAGGCCACATAACTTAAAATCACAGTAATGTGTGGTAGGCAATCCTGGCACCTTGTGGTAGTGAAGCTCAGTCCAAACCTGGCACGGCTTAATCTTTTTCCTGGAAATGTAGACCATTAGTGTTTCTGCTGTTACTGTGGGAGCTCCACTAAGCTAATTTAGGTTATACAACACTAGATACCTAAGGGCAAGAATGAGAGAGCAAGTGAGGAGGAGGGGAGTATAGAAGGAGACTACATGCTAGGCTCCACAGGTGCAGTGTAATAGCAGTAACACGGTTGGTCTAACCAGATCCAGCTTAGCTGTCGTGGGGAAAAGTCTAGTATGTCATGGGAATACTGCAGGGAATTCACTAGACTACCAAAGACTAGGTGGCTCAGGGAGGGGAAGTGGATGGTGGGTCTTTTTACCCCCTCATCCTTGTGTGACATAACCAATAGGATTGCTTTGACTAACGGGCATTTAAGTGCTAGTGCGACCCAGCAGCAGATCATGAGGTCAGAGATGAGGCTGAGCCAATCGGCCACTGGACACCGTGGCCAATGACGTGATAAATAAGCTATGGCATTCCACATATGCATTATGTATAATTGCTTGCCTGTATACAGTACATGTACTGTGCGTATCTATGCATGTGCGCTGTGGTATAGGATACATATGTGGATGCATTCATTAATTAAGTTTCTCTAAGTATTCCAGAGTATTTTGTCATTCATTTTTGCCCCATTGGCAGTAGCTAATTACTGTATTTCGACAATTACTGATCAGATTGCCATGAGATTTTGTGTGAATATTCTTGGTCCCAGGATGGAGTTTGTTGACCCCTGACATTTCATGTAATGCCACCATCAGGCCAAGAACATTTCCACTTGAGCAACACTTGGGAGCATGCCAAGGTATAATGCCTTAATGGGCGGATTTTCACTTTTAAGTTTGCTATAGATACTTTTATCTAGGTCACTATCAGTTCAAATCTTCAACACAAAACAAGAAAAATCCCCCCCCAAAAAATGCTATTAAAATTTACCACATACACATTTATATTCCACAGAGTAGGAACTTTTTCCATTTTGGACACACCATGAGGTTTCCTATTGCTCTCCTATTACCCCAAAGACAACATGTCAATTTTGCACAGTTTCTCATAATCTATCAGGCAGATTGCTGTTAAAGTGCATTTATGCAAACCTGTTCTACCCTCTTGTGCCACCCTCATATACGCATACCAAAATTGCCAGTTTGTTGTTTGGTCCATCCAACAACTTTGTATGGTGGGAAGCGAGGAACATTCCAGCCTCCTCCTCCTTTAAACGTGTAGTCTTTTGTTGTGCATGCAATTATGCGGTCTTTGCGTCAGAGAGATGTAGGGCTTTGGAATGCATAATTTTTCCATTTTTAGAGACCTGTAGGCTTTAGTGAAGAGTTACTTTGAAGCATTTATATGCATGCTAGATGTGTGTGCAGCCTTATGGAAATAGTGATGGGAATGACAAGGGTGATTACCACAGAAAATTAGAGGCGGCAATAAACAATAAAAAAAAAGCAAAATTTATGGACCCATTATCCAAGTTAAGATGTTTTTCGTTGTGTGTGTCCCACCCAAACTCCCCATAGATGTCATGTTTCATTATTTATCATAAATTCTCTTACACTGAATATACCCATGAATGCCTATAAGCAGACATAGCACACAGAGACAAGGTCTGTATGATATTTAGATTCAAAAATGCTCTAGTCACAACTAAAAGCCACCTCTGGAAGTGGTGTCGACTGGCCAGTTGTAGGTGATGGAGGGAGTGGGTGATCATCCCTGCCTATCTGCCCCCCACCCCTCCCCTTCCTCCTCTCCCTCCTCTCCCTCCTCTAGCCAGATGACACACATTGTGGCTGATCTGTCAGTGTGCTGGCATCATTGGAGCAGGACATGCATGATGTGTCAGAGATAGAATGTCACGCTAGAGGCCCCTGGATGGAGAGAGGGATGAGAGAGAGAGAGAGATGACAGATGAAGCAAGTTCGACAAAAGAGTGCGGTACACAAAAGAAGGATGGAGGGAAACAGGTGGATTGAAGGTGTTAGGCAGAAAGAGAGACAAGGATGGAAAGGGGGGATCAAGTGAGAGGGGGATGAGCACATGGAGACAGATAGAAAGAGATTATTTCGAATGCCAATGCTGCACACTCAGCGCAGGGATAAGGGCGGCAAGGTGGCTGCTTACACAACACACACAGACTTACACACATACACAGCTACATGTTGCCAAGAAGGCCTGCTGGGTGCCTGCAGAGACATGAGTCATAGTATCCATATCACTACACCACAACACATACAAACAAACATATTGTGCTGCTTGAATACCGCTGTTACAGGCATTTTGACATTTCCCTGACAAAAAGGAGAAGATCTGAAGGTTCTGCCTGGTTGTGTTAAGGGAGTGAGAGGAGAGCAGCAGCTTTGCATCGCTCTAGTTGGTACAATACAGGAGAGCAGTGAGTTATAGCTGGCCTCTTACAACAAAGGTAGAGTCCATGTAGTGTGTGTAGGTACACAGTTGTGAAACGTGCTCTGTGTGGGCTGGTGTGTGTCAGTAAAGACATAGATAGCTAGTGGGTCTGCTTACTAATGTGTGTTAGCAGAGGATGTAGTGTGTGTGTGTGTGTGTGTGTGTGTGTGTGTGTGTGTGTGGTAGCAGGGATTTAATGGGATTTCCAGCTCAGCAGAATGCGCCTGATCGTCTCACACACCCCCCCCCCCCCAACATGTTCAGGCGCGTGCACGCACAAACACACACTCTTCATATCGATCCGACCGCCAGCCACAGGGTCATTCATCAGATGGTTGGACACACCCAGGTGTGTTTTACTGTTGGCCAATGCTCAGCAGCGCATTCGAGGAGCAGACAACCATCATCGGACACACACCGGAGGAGAGAGAGAAGAAGGTGGATAAAGGAGCGAAAATCTTACAGTAACAAAGTGAGTAAGCCTCTAAAAACAAAAAATAGTCCTGTGAAAACTGCAAAAACAAGTATATTTTGTGCAATACCAATACACTATTACTACTTGGAATAAAAGGCTATTAATCTGTTTGTCAATGTCAGCCTCTTGACAGGTAATCCAATGTCCAACTAAATTTGTTTATATACTACTAATTTGCTTTGCCAAACACATTTTGGAGAAAATTTTATTGCTAACTGGATTACATTCACAGTTGTTTTCCCAATCCATGAAGGCTGACGTCCTTGTAGTGTAAGGAAGTCATCGGGAGGAGTTTGGGATGGATGGTGCACCAAGGGGTTGCATCTCGTGTCCCACATGTAAGACTTAGACATCTAAAACACTTGGATTTGGTTAAATATTGAAAACGTCAACACATTTTGTCTCCTTAAGGTCAGCGTAGACTTTTCCAGTATTCAACCAAGACCACAGTCTTTTCCTGGCATTATCCAAATGCTTTCAGCTGACTTAAAACAGCCATAAAAATGTTTATCATACTTTAGTTGCCAGGAGAGGATAAAACAAATGAAAAACAATGTTTTGCAGATACATTTAGTATAAATATGTCCATAATCTTGGCGGCATTATGTTTCCTACAAAACTTATTGGTTAGTGCAAATGATTTGTACATTAATGTAATTTTTATTTGGTAGGGTTGTAAGAGTTGTAATGACTGAGGTATCACCAGACAAAAACTTCCATATTGGATGATTCTGTCAGTGGGTTGGGTTTTTCTTTACATCAGTATTTTTAAAATCAAATTTTTTAAATTCTCTTCTTGCACGATATCTACACATGGCAACTAGGTATGGTAAAGGTTAGGGGAAGATCATTATTAGGGCAAATAAAATATGGTTAAGGAATGATAAGGGTTAGGCAACTAAAACACATTATGGTATGGTTAATGTTAATAAAAAGTTAATTGCAGGTCTGTGACCCACACCCACCACCCTGACCTCCACACCGTTACTTTCTACCTCACGACATACATTGCACACTAACTCCCCTGCATTGGCACTGAAAGTTGACACTGGATGTATCAGTATGGATATAATTCCTAGAATACTGGGCTTTACTTTTATGTGATTTACTCATACAAGACAGATAAAAACCAGATTTCCAACGGTCATAGTTCATGTTTTCACCATTCAGTCCCAATCTCATTCTGTCATTTGTGATGCTAAACAGTTCATGTAAGCATATCATGAACTACCTTCACACATTATGCAGATTTGCTGCTACCAACAGTCAAGCCTGATAATCGCCTAATTTGCCACCTGATAGTCACAAAGGCTGATATCACTGACGATGACTGTCACATCTCTGAGATACAACAACACAACCTGACATACAGCAGTCTCAACCTTTACCCTAATGACGGGTTAACAGTTGCCCCCAACGCCATAGCAACAACTCCTTGGCCTTGTCATCGTTGTACCTCTGATTCAATTACCTTGACCTCGGCGGGTGCCTGGGCCTCCCTCCCAGTCTTGCTCCCGTAGCCAGGGAAGGTTAATTGAAATGGAATGCAACATTAATTTCCTTATTAATGAGAGCAGGTGACTGGCCGCTAACTGTAGGAGAGGGTGACCTCAACTTTCCCTTGTTAGGGAATTCCACGTGATACATCACAAAGTGCGATCATGTAATCAAAATGTGCAAATGTGCTTTTGACATATCTGTTCTAAGGTGTGCATCTATGTACAGTATGAATATATATGTGTGCGTATCTTTGGCCTTTCGACTAAGCCATTGACACCCATATATCAAACTGGCATTCCAGCTCATAATGAGGAGCAAGACTGAATGTACTCTGAACTCATCCACCCCGATACCAAAGAATGCATATCGAGACATGCGATCAAATATACACGTACAACCTCAAATGCACCGTCTCCCCAATATATAAGACACTACTACTTTGAAACTATGTAGTGCTTCACTTGGGTTACCTACAGCTTGGCACTAATATTACTGAAGATTAGAGAGTCCATTGTTTGTGCTTTAAGAGAGTCCATTGTCAGTGCTTAGCCTCCTGTGTTGGGTTTCTGTCTTAATGCTTGGATGGTAGCCATTGTCTCCCTCTTGTCCTTTCACTGTGATTTAAGGGTTCAAAAATGAAAAGAACGTCAGGAAAGCAGTTATGACAGGACATGTGCATGGCAACGTTCATTTTTGTGATCATTTGCATGCCGCTGATGGTGGTTATGTACTATGTATGTTTAATTACAGGTAAGCCTCCCTGCAATCATGTGCTTTCGTCCCATGTCATTCAAAAGTCAAAAGACAAACTTTCATTCACTCGCACACCCACAACGCAACAATCCTCCACGTGTGTGCATTCTAGTGCCTCACGCCGCTCATCTGTCAAAACATGATAAGATATAAAACTCTGCGGTGATGGGAACAAGCAGCCTCCTCTTCAATCTGCTTAAACAAATACCAGGCAAATGAATGAATTTTGAACAGCCACGGCTGCCTCTATCGCAAGACGGATCTCTGCTTTATTTCATTCCGGCACCTTGAGACGCTTTTTCCGGAAGATGCAAGCAACTTGTTCTAATAAGATTTTTCTGCACTTGTGTTCCCACCCCCACCCCCCACCCATTTCATCTCTTCCACCAGCCTACCCCGACTTCGTTGTTTAATCACAGAGTCTATTAAAAAGGCAATTAAACATCATGCAGGTAATATGTATAATCCATTGAACAAATCCTGGATCAAATATGCAAATAGCAATAATGGAATGTTGATTAGTGTGCCATTTTGCCTGCACTATTGATTCAGTAGAGTTAGAGCAAGACCTTGTGCCCATAAGTGGCATGTTGCCTGGTTTTAAGGTTGAGAGTAAAGTGCACAGATATTTCTTTTCTGCTCAATTTATGAGACGCAATTTTGAAGGGAATTCCCCATTTTTGCTCAGAGGCTTTCTGGGAGTATTGCTGCACATTTGGCTGGGACATGACTTTTCTAAGTGCAAGGAGTCTGCAGGAAGTCTTGTAGTGTTTATCCCCCCAAACACCCCAAGGCTACGTGAACATGCACAGGAAGACCCCATTTTAAGGAAATATGACTTTAACTGAGCCAAATGAAGAATACAAATGTGTATTGGGAAATTTAGGGTGGTGGGAAATTGTCTGATTGCCCTACCTGAGGGTCAGCAAGATACCAGTTTTGTTAGCTAAAACTCTTTACAGGAGCACAATAAGAGAAACAAACAAGAATTCCCTTGTGTGTTTGTGTGTGCGTACATGCAAAATATCTTCACATTGTTAGCATATCTAGCATGTATCAAAAATTTCACTGGATACAGGGTAGAGAGATCAAACAACCTGAATGCAATTAGAGCTGCATCCAGACGATTTCAGGGCCAATACGTGCCATTATCACTCCACTTCCATTTTGAAGGATGAAAGATTACTATTCTCTTCATCATCATAAAAGGCAGCACTGGACAAAGAAAAAGTACAATCAAAGTGAGAATCACACACCACAACAAAAGCACTCGCCTGAGTAACACGATGGCATTTAAAAAGTATTTGCGTGACTGGCTTCTGGTTTATGCATGTCTGCCCAGTTCTGTGCAGTGGAGTCAGAGTTGACAGAAGCCACACAGAGCAGAAGCACAGATCAGCAGGTTATTAGCATAAGCCCAGGAATGTACCTAAAAAAAGCTACATTGAAATGTGGAAATAATTCCACCAGCCTGACCGCACCTCTTACAAATAAGAAAAAAATAACTGCTTTATCAGTTTCTCAGCTTGATGCAGTTTCTCTTAGGAGGCTTTGCCGTTTTGTTTTGAAAGATTAAAAGTGGAGGAGTACAAGCTGGAGGGAAAGGAGGAGGGGGAGGGGGAGGGGAGGGTGTTTGGTGACAGAGGATGGTGGGAGGGGAAGGAGGAGGAATAGGGGATAGTGGTGTTTGTGTTATTGATGTGCAGCACTGGCTCAGATAAAGGATTGGTGGGAGCCAACCAGCTCCTATCTGGCTCCTCCAGCCAAAGGCCTGTTTGCTTTCTAGGAGTTGCCGACAACCAAAGTTTGTGTGTGTGTGTGTGTGTGTGTGTTTGTGTGTGTGAGCTGGGAGGCAGTAGGCAGGGTAAGCGTGTAGATGCTTTTTTCGGAATTAGATTCTGCTTCCCTAACAGCACAATTAAGGTACGATTGGAGAGAGAGGGAGGGAGAGAGAGAATGTCTCAGGGTTAAGCAAGGATCGTGTATAGTAATGGACCGAGCGCTGTGTCACAGATGGAATATGATTACCATAGATCCATTTCTGTCATGCTTTCAAAAAAAAAAAAAGAGGAGGGAAAAAATTGAAACGCCCATGTGGCCGAAAATAATCTGAGGACGAATCAATATGGTTAGTAACGGAGCGTGATGAAGAGGCAGCCTTATCAAAAAGATATGTTTCATAGATGAATTACTGGCTGGTTAGAATACAGGGTCGGAGAAATGGATGGGTAAATGAAGCAGGAGAGTGGGGGATGGGTCGGAGGGGATGGACGTCTACTCTTCATCAGCATCTCACTGTCAGCGCAGGGAGAGCACTACTCGCTGAACCACCATATTAAAAATCATACAGGGGAAACGGGATAAACTGAGACTTGACAAATTCAAACGGGATTTGATTACAACTACTACTATACTATAACTGTATATTTAAAAAGTTCCCTCTATTCACCACTTGCACTTTCTGGCCATTCATGGCTTGACAGGAGAAGCTTACTTTCAAATGTCAGTTAAAAGTTCAGCAAATTGTTATAAACTGTTTTTGTGTCTGTGGTTTGTGACTGACTGGAGATAAACAAAAATGATTCATGTTATGAGTTAAAACTATCTCAGTTACAAAAATGTATCATGCCAAATGATTAACAGTCTCAAACAGAGGTTGCAACTTATTTACTTACTTATTTGATCAAATTGCCTTTTAATTTGTCAACGCCATCACATTTATTTCCCCATTAAATATATTAGTATTTGCAATTTTTACCACCATAAAAATAAATGGTGAATGTGATAAAATAGCTGAGTTTTCCCCCAAAATATTTGGATTTATCTAAATGTCTAATCTGTTTCAAGTTTCTTCCACGTAGTTGATTGAAATTGATTTAGTGACAGGGTGGTACTTGATGAGTTTGGGCACAAGGTAAGTGAAATTTCTTAACCCAGACAAGTTGTTAGTAGCACAATATACAACTGTCTACAAACACCATTACGAAACACCAATTCATGCTATTCTTTGGAGGACGGTTTCTTTCTGACAGTGTTAGCATGTCTGCAAAAACGGATACTTGATTTTGGCTGGTATTGTTTACATTAGCCTGATTTCTCTGTCAGTGGGCGTATGTCCTTTATGTACGCCTGCAAAGCCATGCTCAGATTTGGAGCTGTTGTAACAGTTATGAGTTCTGCAAAGTCTAGATTCATGTGTATGACCCATGCACAAGAGTCAACCTCTCAAACAATTCCTCTCCTAGCAGAAATGGACAAGCTCAACTTCAGATATTTTTTCTCTAGGAATCTATAACTGTATGCCCCTTTTACATGTCATATTGTGTGTTTCACTTCACCTCGTGGATTGAGGTTTACCAACCTTCAATGGTCTGAAGTTCACTAGTGCCAATGATTCACTGTTAAAATCCAAACTACAATCATTGACGAGTGAATATCTGAATACAGTGGCTTTCAGTGAGAAATGTAGCAGTGCAGTAGTGTTACGTAAATGAGGATTACAGCTTTTTTCCAAAACTGCTGTTTAAGAACTTTCGGATTAATTATTCACATTTGTGTCTTTCATGACTTTGTTGTTACAGTGATTTCAAGTTTTCATCTTTTAACCCTTCATAATCTGTCTTGTGATGAACAGAAGTTATTTTGAAACTAAAGTTTCTCTGAAATTCTGTGAATGACTCGTCTTTTTTTTTTGAAAGAAGGAAAAAAAAAGATTTTTCTCCTTATCCTAGTCCTTTCCACCCTGCTCCCTTCATCATGAGTGATACAGGCTCTGTGCTACCCTCCATTTGTTTGACCCTGCAGGAGGGGAACTGATGTGCTTATCCATCAGAACCGCACGGCTCCATTTACGGGATGGACCCCTGCCTCTAAAGCAGCTCCTCCAGCCGGCACCAACAGCTGCCCGCCTGTCTTAAACACACGTCCACCAAGGGCAAGGGCAGATCCCCAATGCTAACCCTGAAGCTTCTCCAGCTCCTACTCTGTTGACTTGTGCAGCTACTAGGGAACGCTCTGTCAAAAACAATGGAGTGCACCGCATCTTAATGTCGATCCCAGGGATGCACTGATTGAGCATGTTGGCTTTCTTTCCCATTGCGCATCGGTTTGACACTAACTTATGAGAATTTGAAAGTTGCAATCAATTACAGCACTGTCTGAAGGTTTAGTAGGGTTATGCTGAATAATTAAAAGCACTAGTATATTTCTTGGTTGGATTAAATTTAAATGCTCCTAGTGCATCTAGGCCGCATTCAAAAAACCTGAAATTTCAGCTTAATACATAAGATATTCTTTCTTCAGGTTACAGTTTAATCCCTTAGCCTCTCCACCGCCACTGTCCCTTTCAAGTTTCCTCTGTGCCGAGTAGGTCATGGGGTGAACACACTTTTGTGGGGCTCTACTTTTCCAGCCCATTCATGGTCTCGCTTTGCAGGGACAGAGTAGGACATATCATTACACAGCAGACAGGGGTCACGTGTGCCTATGTGTGTGTTTGTGTAAGGAGGAGGAGGGGAGGGCCACTGTTGCGTGCCTACCTGTAGAACAGAGCAGCAACTGATACCCCTCACAAAGGCAAATGTGCGATCGAGAAGGGGGTAGCAGTTGGGAGAGACTCAACTAGCGTTAGCTGGCTTTCCAATTCCACACTGGCAGCTCAGTCATGGGACTGAAACTCCCTCCCTCTCTGGAAAGTGGAACCTGAACAATCTGTTTCAAGAGGAGGCTCTGGGTGGGGGCGCATACGTCATGGACCCCATACTAAGCCAATTCATGAGTCTTGAGATCAAAATAGCCAAGTGCAAATGCAGCAAAACCACTTGAAGAATTTTTATTTTTAAATTAAAACACTGTATAAATGCAATGGAACTTCAGTCTGGCTATAGATACATTTTTTCCAGATATTATCTGGCCAAGAGGCACTTCAAATAACTTGTATAAATATGGCAATGGTGGCTTACATTTTCTTAAATCTTTGTTGTGTCTGCAGGAAAACTCAAGTGTGTAGGCTGGAGCAGGTAGGCACCTGCATAGGAGCTTGCTTCTTGCCATCCTTGTTATGTTTAAACCTGCACAGCAACATAATTAATTCCCCTGAAGTAATGGCCTTGGTAACAGTTTTAACACAGTGCAGATTTTTGTGTTGAACATTAACATGTCCTTTACACCAGCTGACTGATTCATCCATGGAAACTTTAGACTCAAGTGTCCCGGGCCATTTTCCTCACACGTGAGACCTTATCTCTAGTAGAAGTCTGAGCGTAGCTCACTTTCCCAAGCTCACCACCATCACAACCCCCCTAACCCCTATTCAGCTGACTGTAACTCTAGCCTCATCCCAGGGTGCGTAATCTCTCTCATGTTCTTGTCTCTCCATGTCGCAGTTTAATCTAACTTGTTCCCTATGCTGCTTCAGGCTTGATGTGGAATGCCTCAGGTCACGGCTAGGGCAGCTTATGCAGGGGGGCAGGAGCTGTCACAAGGTACATTTCCATGGTGGTAGAAATACGCCACAGATTTTTTTCTATTTTTTTTTATAAGGCTAAAGACATGGCATCCACCGGCCCCTCCTCTCTCTCTGCCCCTATCTCCCTCTCTGTGACTACATTTGGCTCCCTCTTGGGCTGTCATGAGTTGTGTCAGCAGCAGTTGCAGTTTGGCCGGGGAGAGCGCTCGTCATGGGCAGAGGATTGAGTAAGAATCTTCCATTAAGGTTAGCCTGCAGTATGTAGCACATGATGTGAGTCATAGTAGACTTCCTTAGGATGATATTGCTACCCAGCCATGACAGAGAGAAGTCCCACTATCCACGTTCTTCTTTTCTTTCCAGATTCTTCACAGATTTTGTTTTGTTTTTCATTTGCAAATGTTTCATTCACAGAAATGATATACATTATGCTAATATCACCATCATCATATTTAGATATTCTAAAGTGTCCCCAATCAAATTGAGGTCAGGGGAGTAGTTTTAGTTAGGAATGCAACCTATCCTAGTTGCATGAGCAAAAGTGCCACTGCCGAGAGTGACAGTCAGCAGCAGCCACCACACTGACAAAGCAGTGCTCCTGCTGTTGGAGGGTCGTCTCAGTGTCAGCTGTCAGTGATGTGAAGCTGGAGGCTCAGTGGAGTATTTTGACCTTTTGCTAACTGTGATGTCCTCCTCTGGCTCATTTACATAGTTAGCAGAGCTGTTCTCTAGGAGACTGTATGTGTCACAAGCACACATTAGTACACCTGTTTTCAATATCTTTGCCTTTGAAATTATAGTTATGTTTGTGTGACACAATATTCAAAGTCACATCCCCATCATTTAGTTTAATGAAAGTGTTACCACTAATGGGAAATTGCACTTGTAGTAAATTAAAAGACTGCGCGCATTTGTGTTGAACCTGCAATCTTCAAATATCAGATGAAACAGACTCCATAAAATGCAGCATAAAAACAAACACTCCTTTTCATTCATCCACTTGATTCTTCCCACTACTCCTCATCACTCTTCAAAGGCGAAGGTTGACTCTCACAGCTCCAGGGTGTGCTTGTTCTTCGGTGCGTGTGTGTGCCTTGCCTCGTTACTGAGCTTCACAGACAGTATAATTTCAGCCTGACACCGCCTTGAATGTGCCGCTGTCAAGCCGGAGCGCGGCGGAGTGCGAGTTGAGGGATGCAGGCTCAAAAATGACACTTTCGTTCTCGGCGAGATGAAAGACAGAGAGAGAGAGAGAGAGAGAAGAACAACGAGGGAAGGGGCTGTGGAGCGGTGGTGGATGGGTAGCTCGAAGAGGCCTTGGAACAACTGTTTAAATCATGACAGGAAAATGACCACAGCCTGGAGAGGTTTGTGTGCGTCTGTGTGTTCGTGCATGCACGGAGAGGGATCAACAGCATGTGCAAGAGTGTGCTTGTCTGTGGAGTTTCTTGTATATCAATTTTTTTTTCTTGTCTTGGTGCGAGCATGTGATATGACTGCATATAAGCAGATCGGGGAGTTCATGCAACTCTTGTATATACAAAAACAAAGTGTACGTGCTTGTGTGACAACGCACAATGATGCAAGCTCACAGTACAGATAATACACACACTTTTTTTGTAAGTCCACCAAATGTGTGTAACAAATGTGTATTTGTGTTTCTCTCCATATGTGTGAATGCGTGTGCCCGCCTGTGCTCCAGCATATCTGGCCTCGACTACAAAGCCCCTCTGTTCTTAGCATGAGCTCCATCTCTGGGCCTTGTCAAACAAACGGCTCCTGGCGCCTCTCTCCTGGGCATGTGCCATGGCTGCTGCCAGGTCCACCATGGCTTGTGGAGCCCCTGTTCCTGGCATCTTCCGAAACGCTGCTAAGCATTAACGGAAGTCCCCTCCGTCCTCGTTTACATTCATTAAAACGGTAGCACTGGGCTCCCCCAGAGCGTTGGGAAGCTGCGCCAAGCCTGCCGCAGCCGATAAACCGGGGCCACCTCTCACTGCCCATTCGCTTTGCTTTCTTCTGCTTTTCCCTGTGCCGCTCTCTGTCTGAGATGGTGCCCCACAGCACCCCTCTGTGGGCACTGGGCTCTGGTCTGTTGGCAGGATACTGTCTCTGTCTTGGTCTTTACTCTGGCTTTTTTTTTCTTTGTTGTTTGTTTTTGGAGTTAAAATGGCAGAGGTTGTCACTGTTCCAAGTCTTAAAGGGCAACCATATGAAGCTGCATTTGAACCTGTGTTGCATGTTTCAATGGCTTTGGTACAGGCCTCGACTGTGCAGGTAAAGCATTGAGCAAAACTTCATAAGAAGACAAACAATTTGCTCAGTTTAGCATTCTAATACTCAAACAACTGCTGCATTTAATGGCCACTTATGAACAAAAAGCATGAGGTTCATCATGTCCAGCCCTGTTAAAATGATATGTATTCTATGCTTTACAATGCAAGACTAATACTGAGGATTTGGTCATCTGTGGTAGAGGTCTGGAGGTGCTCCAACTGCAGCGCCTACAGTAAGGTTTTCTGCTGGGGGATGAAATGGTAAGACTGAGGGAGTGGGGATTAAACACCTCACGTTAACCTCATAGAAACTTTCGAAATGAAGCTGACTGATCACTAACATCACTAGCTCTCAACTCCCCTGTGCCTTGACTGTGTCTTTGGGGTCAAGGCGTTGCACCAAATGGATGTTTGTGTGTGTGCGTGTGTGATGGATGAAGGTAGTTGCAGGGGGTGTGGCTGGGTTGAGGAAAATATAACCTCTAGAGAGATGAGAGGATGCCACTCTGGAGGGAAGATCAAGGTATGCGCTGCTGGAGGAGAGGCAGGCCCTTGGCTGAGGGGAGAGCAGGCAGAGCTGACAGAGTGGCTAAATAGAGAGATGAGGAAGGCAAGTCTTAATTACAAACAGCAAGTAGGGATGAGGAGAGGGATTAGGTCAACCATGGAGCACGGAATTAGAGGAAGAAGAGGAGGAAAAAAAAAGACTTTAATTAGCATTGTTGGTGGGGCAGTCACGTGTTAGTGTTAACTCCAAAGAGCTAAGGCTAGCTGTCATTAGCATTCATACAACGAGGGCTCAGTGCAACCAGGCCATTTTGGTAGCAATTACTTTAGCCTGGCTAGTGCCGACATGCTGGGACACTACACATAAAGATAGTCACTCGTGCTGCAGGGGCGACAGAGGCCAAGGGAGTGAGTGATTGAGGAAAAGCGACTGGATATTCACTCCAACCAGCCTTAGCATGTCATTAACTTCCTCCCATCCCCACACACCCCCCGACTGGACATTATGAGCTTATCACATAGAGCAAAAGGGAATAATTACCCAAATACTATCCAGTACAGCCATCTTTAATCAGAGGAGTGTGTAATTACTGCCACACAAATGACTTCAGTTCATTACGAGGCTGCCGTAACATGTCCAACGATGGATTGTTCATCATTCTGGAGTGTATTATTTACTAACGCCGCAGCAAACCAGGGACAGATAAATACACAATTGTCATTAAGGAGGAAAGGAAAAATGGATGTGCTGTTCAGACGAGCATTTTTCAAAGACACGCATTAAAAGCCTAAAGTGCTGAGAGACATTAGAGGGCAAGTGAGACGATAGAGGAAACCCGGGCGACTGATGACGTGTTTTAAAAGGAACTTCCACTTGATTAACTCCCTGGTCTCTGCAAAATCTAATTTCTGCATATTTACATTTATATTTGCATTCATTTTCCGACATAGTCAAATCTGTTTATGGCAGGGCTTTATTTCTTCCCTCGGCAAACCGCTCCGGAAAGCATTTTCCGAGGCTTGTTGTTTTTGTGTTCCTTTAAGTACACGTGATGTGTATTTTCCTGGGGTCCAGTAGCACACTAATCTTCTAGAGCCAGATGTGCTGGTAAAAGGCAAGCCACAAAGCCTCCACCACTAGACGTCTCTGCATCGCTCCTGGCCAGATATGATGCTGCATCCCTGGGGGCATTAGCAGAGAGCTTTGCTGGGCTCCAAATAGAACTATGCTCCTGCTCTGGAGACAGCAGCATAATGGAACAGTGTGAGGGAGGAGGACCAGTCAAACTTGAGGTCTATCATGGGAAACCACTGGTACAGCACTTTCAAAAGTAATACATGTGTGTTTAGGAATGATAATAACAACCAAATTGTTTATTGAGCAGTGACAGAGAAGCTGAGCTCTTACTACTGTAGAACATGTAATATGTGTGGCAATATCCTGATCAACTGTGTTTTTTACCTTATCACAAGACAATGTTTGAAAGCCCCATTACTTCTTAATCAAAACTTAACGAACCATAAAATAAGACTCTTTATCTGTGTATCAGGAAACAGGAAATGAAGGAAACCACTCAGCAAACATATCAGCAACAGGAGATTTTTCCAACTTTGATTCTTTGTTACAGTCAAGACAAGATGCATTTCTGAGCTGCCTTTAATCCCAATGATTGTTGTGCCTCGATGAACCAATCAATCATAGCAGCATAAGGCAATTTTTAGAAAATGTATGCTGAACTGCATCTGGATCTGCATCCACTATGAAGCATTTAATGTTGTGCGATTTGGAAAAGGCTGGAAAAGCAATGCAGCAACAAGCACCAGCAGCAGCATTTCTATCCCGATTGAGTGGCGGTAATTGTCGAGTTGTCAAGCGGGCTTTTGTGGCTGCAGACGGAGCTGGCAGAGCCCATCAGTAGAAAATTACAGAGCAAAAAGAACAATCAGCTTCTCCTCTGTTACTTAAAAAGAAAGAGATGCCCAACAACAGTGGGATCCAAATGGAGATGAAACCAACCAAAAAAGGAGACTGTTTACCTTGCTATGTCTTTGTCTTGAGAGGGAAATGTCAACCGGAACCCAAAAGTAGAAAAGAAAGAAAAGGAGAAAATCAACCAAGGCCGCCATTGCTCATTCCTCAAACATCTGACAACAAATCATTATTCCGTCACTGCAATTGATTAACAGTCACCTGGTAATTGATATCAACAAAGGGAGGATTGTTTTTATTTCAAGGCTCTCACAGGCGGGCCTTCTTTAGCCATGAAAACATTAGAAATGCTCTTTTTTTTTGTTTGTTTGTTTTGTTTACTGCCACTTGTCTCTAAGGCAACCAGGTCAATTTATCAACTAGTGTTCAGAGCAATGGAATTAAAGCCATACAACTGCTCAAACAAGATTACATTTTATGGCCTGAAGTTGTTGCAACCAATCACATGCTGTTTCACCCTTTGGCTGACCACCTCAGTTAACTGCTGGTATCTCTTAAAGATGATTCACATCAATTGTCTTCCTGTTTCCTATGTTTGTTTGTTTTTCTGAGATGACGACCATTTAGTAGCAGTTTGTCTGAAGATTAAAATGTTTGAATATTTTTTATTAAAATACATAAAAGCACGGTCACGATCATTTCATATGAATACGACATGTACTGATTACAATAATCCCTCCAATACCAATTTTGAGTAGCACAGTAGATTGAGTTAAATTAATGTACAAAATTAAATTAAAGGACACTAAGGGCAAAATTGCTCGTCTGGCCTTGATCTTTGTGCCTGTTCAGCCTGCCCGTGCATGCAGGGCCAAACGCATGACCAAAACCAGTGTGACAGGAGACAACTCTGGACCAATAAGAGGGATCATTCTGTCATTTGAGGGGGTTGTTTTGTCACCACCTGCTTCACGGCTCACATGTGTGAACAAATCCGTAGTGGAGTACGCACACAACATCCCCTCCTAGCCTGCTAAATGCACACAAACCATGTTTACTAGATCAACACCCTGAAAGAAAACCTTAATCAGTAATTACTCGCTAACACCCAGCAAATGATAATCTGAAACACAAACACCCATCTGTATTTGAGGTGGTCTGCCTCTCTTGACATCTGGCTCTCACTGAATTACAGTGGGCCCCCACGCAGAGCGGCAAGCAGGGGACCCAGCTCTGAACTGCACAGGTTGGAAAACCACTTTAAGGATTCATCTGTACCTTCTATATGTTCCACAGCCTTGCTCCTGGGGCTAAAGTATGGCAGCTATCCATTGCAGGGAGTCTCCTTGAATGGAGTGCGCCATGGGGGCTGAGCAAATAACAACACTTGCCCTGATGCTCGTACATATGGCATTCTGCTGTTTTTTTTCTAGGGCAGGAAATAAGCTAAAGTGAGAGTGGTTAAAAAAACTGGTTATGCCAATAAGTGTAGCTGGTGGTTTTTACAGAGTGCTTGCCCAAGTGTGTAGCTGTTTTTCTGAGTGTGTGTGCGCCTTAAGAACAACAGTGACTCATCAGTGTTGGATCTTAATGCTTCATTTCATGCAGTGTTGGTGGGTGCTTTCTGTTTCTGAAATTTATGCTGCCACCCCTATTCAATCGAGGTGAATGGAATTTCATTTAAAAAAAATCCAAAAAGCATACAGTCAATAGTTGTCATAGGGTCTATTTGGTTAATAGGTAGTTCCTATGAAATCTCAGAATTTGGCAAAATCTTGCCAAATAAAACCAAAACTATCTGCACAAGAGCAAAGTGGGAAAGATGTCTTTTTTGGGCAAACCCTTTAAGAGTAAAGTGAGGAATGAAACAAAAGCTTCAGAGGAAGAGGGGGCAGTGGTAGTGGTATACTGTAGCTCTTGAAATAACTGGTTGCTAGCCATAACCCCAACCCCCCTCACTCCATCATCCTATCCTGTCATCTCACTGATGGACACTCAAACCCAGTGGTAACCCCACCTCCCCCACTCTCACACCATGTCAGGCTCTGAAGCAATCTTCGCATGGGCGGCATTACTTTCACCGGGGCGTTAGTGAGACCGAGGATGCTTGCACGAAGATTGGGGGGGGGCAATACTGTCTTCCGTTGCTAGGGAACAAAGCGACTTGAAATCCTTGTGTATTTGTCATCACGGGTTTTCCTAGCGAAGGGACATGGGTCGCCACTTGAGGAAGGAACATCAAAGGGCAGAGAAATTTAACCAGGATGTGAAGCAAGAGGAAACATTAGTTTCCTCCAATTGGTAACGCCTTGATAGTGGAAAAAGATGAATGGGGAGAGAGAGAGAGAGAGAGGGGAGAGAGAGAGAGAGAGAGAGTGCTTTGGGCCATGTTTTAGCGTGAAGAGGCAGCCCATTTTGCATGCCTGGCTTATCAGGTGTGGAGGCTTTGCCTGTGCACAGTGTGCAGGTGTGATAAATAAAAATGTTTGGGTACGTATATTTTTATTTAAGTCTGGGTGATTTTTGTCTTTGGCTGAATTTGAGCAGTGGATGTGATTGAGCTCAGAGAGAATCTCCTGCGAGGGTGCTGCTCCATGTGCACACGCACAAACTTAATATAGCTTTACTGCACATGCTTGATATCCAGACCGCTGCTTGTGCACAAGTCCTTTGCTTGTGTGTCACATCAAGTGTAGAATGTGGTGTTCAGTAGGAGCAACATGTCGAAAGGGTTTAATGCCAATATCTGGCTCCCTTCTATGACTAGTGCTGAAAATCAATACACCTGCGTTCTCCTTTGAGAGTGTTTGGAGCAAAACAACACAAACACACAATCACACACTGCTCTGCTACTATGCAGTCTCCCCAGGACACTGTGTCGCCCCAGGGCTAAGTTACACCTGTCCACCTGCACTTTAGTGGCTACTAATATGTTTGATCCAGAGTGACAGGGTCCTCACCTCACAACGCTTACAATTTCCTGTTGTGGGGACAAAACTTTAAATTCTTGGTTTTACTGGGGTTTTATTGAGTGTTAATGTAATTGTGTGTGTGTGTGTGTGTGTGTGTGTGTGTGTGTGTGCCGGACTAAGGCATATAATCCCCAGATGCATTCCGTAAAGACATACATTATATTAGCATAAGGGCTTCTGGACCAATCACACTCAAGGGGACCAACCAACACTAATGTGGTTAGAGGTTGGAATTTAAATGCCTCAATAACAGTAATGGAGACATTTAGAATTCACCTTACTAAATAAATACTTCTAGAGACAAGTACACATATATACAACTGGCTGTCATGCTTAACCCAGTCAAATGTCCAGATCATAGCGAGAAATAGATCGTCCCTGGTGGTCTAATTTTCAACCAGAATGATCTTGAAATTGTTTTTCCCTTCGGTTTTCAAGGGTTTTCCCTTCGTCTCGCTGCATCAACCAAAAGATTTATCACGTCCCGCAAAAAAAAAACAAACAAGCACTGTGTGGTCATCCTACTGTAAGTGCTTCTAATTACCTCTTTAAAATTCTGCCAACAAGCTATTAAACGTCCATATTCTCATTTTTTCTCATTCCCTTCCACGCTCTCTCGTATCTTGAAACACTGCGAGCAATTAGTCCGAGTGACTTTATTCATTAGGGGCTCAGTCCTAATGATTATTAAACTGCACACAAGTCAGAAAGTAACCGCAGGGCTGCATGGTGGCAGAGAGTGAGAACGAAAGAGGGAAAAAAAGGGACAAGGGGAAGGGAGGCAGGGAAGGACGAGGAAGCTGTAGGGAGAAAAAAAAGGAGAGACAAAAGGATGCGGATGAGAGTGTGGGAGAGATGATGGGGATTGAAAGAGAAATGTGACAGAACAATCCTGGACAAAGTTGAATATAGTTGAATGTATTTTCAGGGACAAACTGACTCTCAACACAACCAAAGTGAAATGAGCACAGACGAGGCCAAGCTAAGGACAGATCATTTGCATTATGGCAGGTGGATAATCAACCATTAAAATCAGTCGCATAAATCACCCACACAGCCCGCAAACACGTGTATAATGCAGAAAATAAACGACAGACAGCAGATGCACCTATAAAACCTTGCAACAAAATGCACACACAGTAAATAGTCTCAGGTGCTTACCGAATGTGTACACGCCCAGAAAGACTCATGCCCGCAGTGCAAACATGCATAGACTTTACCATGTCCCTGCTGCTCTCTAGCTCTCGTCAATCCACACCTGATGTTATCTCTAAGGGAGATTTATTCACTTGCCGGAGTGAATTTATGAGAGATGGCCTCCTCAGTCAGAGAGACGCAGGCTAAGAAATTGCTTTGTTGGAAAAAAAAAAGAAGAAGCAGATTTGAAAGATTTATTTCTATCTACACCAAGGATGCATGATATATTCAATCTGTTTATTTGAGTGAAACAATCATTTCAGGGAGGGAAGCCTATGAGACGCGATAAGGCTGAATTGTGTTTAGCGCCACCCCCCAACCCTGTTTGCAGTAGGGTTGTCATTGTTTTTGTTTGTGGCGACTGGAGGGGGGGGGTTGGGGTGTTAAGGTGATGCATCATTTTCTGGCTTTTGTTTGTTTTGCTTTTTATTGATAGATTGATTGTTACCTTGGACATGAGTGTTGTGATGGAAGATCTTGGGACAAAAAAACAAGTGGCAGCTCCTCGCCATCGCCTCACCAGTCAGACCGACGAGCTCATAAAACATGATCAATTTCACCCCCCCCCATCCATTCATCTATTCATTTCTCTCACTGGCTCTCTATACTGAAAAAAGCCTGCTGTCAAAAGCGCAAAGACAGTCCTGGTGTCTCATACAATACCACAATAATTGAAAGCCATTTCTTACTCTTCCTCCTCTGTATAGAGCCACGGTTCTGTACTCAAAATGAGTGAATATGTGATATGACATTACAGTACAAACACTGTCGCTAATAGAGAGAAAAAAAACTAGTGCATTTGGTGCACTAGATGTCCGAGGAAAGAAAAGGTCAGGATTTGATTGAGTAGCCAGCCACCGCTCAAACAAAGCCCAGTCTCAGAGGGTGCAAAGGACAGGCACAAAGTTAGCATCGCAGCCCCTCTGGGTGCCTGCACATGCCTCTCCACTTCCATCTTAGATAAGAACGAGGAACTGAGGGCAAAAGGAAGAGTAAAGGACAATCACTGTAGACCGTCAGGGACAGGTCAGGCAAATGCGAAATAGAAAATTCACGTTGCCTTTTTTCACATGTTAGCAGATAAGCGTTATTCTACTGTCTACTGATTTAATGTCAAATAGCTTAAAGAAAAGCAAATGACTAGATTCTGTTTTATCTTGAAGCAGGAGCAGAGTTAGAAGATAGAAGATTTAAGTGGTGCTGCATCCTGTGACACTTTTATTGCTTCAATTGAACAATGGTTCTCCAACTTGCTCTGACTAAACACAAATGAAGGAATGAAATTAAACATATAAAGGAAATGCAGCTTAATGCACTTTAGCCTTGGCTTTACCACTCATCTGTGGTGTTCACGTCTGACATGAGAATGGGACCCTGGACAAAGCTTTTAATACCTATGGGATTATTACACAGTGCAACCTTTGTCACTCTGGGGTGAAAAGGCCAGGAGCAGGAGCTCACGACATACGATGGTAGGTGATCCACGATCACACTCTGACGTGGTGTCTCCAGTCAAAATATTGTGACCCCAACTCCTCTGTGTGTCAGATGCTTCTGGGGTCACATGACCGTCAAGGGTCGAGAGACCATGTGTGTCACAGTAAGAGAAAATACTAGTCTCTTCTGCCATCTAGGCCCAGGGGAAATGCTCTCCCCAGTGGTGGGACGTAGTAGATTGGGGCAGGGCAGTGGGCAAATAGGTGACAAAATCTGAGCCAAGGAATTTTCTGAGAAAAATGTGTCATGCCTCACATGCCTCAGCCAATTAAAGTGTCTGCACCTAAAGCAGAATTATAGCATAGTTAACCATAATGAGTTGCAAAGTTTAAGAGCACTGCCTGCCAGACATAAAAGAAAAGAAATAGGCGGTGCAAATTCACTAAGAAAGTTTGGAGTAGGCTAAATCAAATCAATTGCTCCATATATGCTGTACAGCTGAGAATATTTACAGGTATTAAGTGTGGCTGATCACCTGTTATTTACTCTCATTGTCTCTCTCATCAACTACATACTGTTGCCTTGTCTAACTTCAGCAAAGGAAGAGAACGTATTTCATTTTATGTCTCATTATATCTCATGCTCAGTCAGGTTTAAATGTTTAAACCTTCTTCTGCCAGTTACAGTACTTTCATGTCTTTCACTGATTTAGTGTCCTGACATCATTTCTTGAAGCCAAATTCAATTTTGCATTTTGGTCACTGACTATAAAATCTTTGGGCTTTGATTAGATATTTATGAATGGACCCATGCATTTGAAAGTCTCAAGCTGCATTTGATTTGATTTTGTCAGTCAAATCTGAGCTCAGCTTTTGTGTGTGACTGTGCAGATGGTTTGCTTTATCTGGATAGACATCACCTTCAGTACACCACTCCCCAGCAAGCAGTGGATTTGGACTGGCTGAGGTTAGAAAAGCGAATGCCGGGGCTGGTAGTATTCCCTCCTTGCCTCATGTTCTTTGTGCTAATCTCCTGGTCAGGTCAGTGCAAGAACAATTAAATGAGGAGAGCCGAGCGGTTCCTCCAGGACCCTAGGGCCTTGTCACATGGGCGGGAGGTTAGCTCGACACCACTGGTGGGAGAAGATGCATCATTAATGAATCAGGAAGTGGAGACCGAGCTTGTCGGGACCCCAGTAAACTCTATTAGACCACACCCCATTGCTTTTCACTAATGAATAATGTATGACGCCCTGCTGGTTCCAGGTGTGACTTGACACAGCAGTTAAAAAAAAGTATATGAATATTCAGTGGCGGGTGGTAATGAAATCAAAATGTTCAGTATGGGAGTCCATTTTTAGATTGAGTCTATCTCTGCTGTGCGGAACTGGTAGACTGTGCTGATGGAGAGAAATGAGAGACTTTATATGCACTGACAGGGCTGAAATTTTGCCCTGCACTTTTAATGGTTTGTCTGACAGCAGATGGAGATGTCACTGTGTGCGCACTGATGGAGGCCATTTTGTTTTGGCAAAGCAGCGGTGATTTGTTTGCCTGGGAGGACACTGATGAGCAGGAGGACAGAGAAATGACCCATCGGTCAACACTAAACAGACTTCATTTAGATGCTCTAACAGAGGGCTTCAAAATTGCACTGTCAAGGAAAGCATTTGTTTCTTGAACACATGAGCCACTCGGCATGTACAAGGTTTCATATAATCCACTTAAAAATGCAACAGGTGAGAGATGGCTGGTAGATTCAACACAGTAGCATCTTTATGCCTCAAACCAGTGAAAACAGCTGCTGAAAAACCCCCAAAACTTTTAAAAATGTTCAATACTACATTCTTCTGTGCCTTTTCTCCATGCTCCACCATTCCCACTACACATGACCATCCAACTCTGGCATTTACAGGGTCCATCCAGTGACAGAAATACAGACAGAAAGCTTCTGAGCAAGAGAGCATGAGCCCGTCATAGACAAATGACCAAGCCTCCGAAGGTTAATGCCCACCATGTGTGGAACAGGGGGCCGCAGGAGGCCAACGTGGCTGCAAAAAGCACGTCCCAGACACCCCGGCAGGCGCAAGGAGATCTAGCCGCTGATTAATGCCATACTTTGTCTAATTACCTCCTCAGCGGACGTTAGCTTTAATGACACGAGTCATCAGAATACGTCAGTGTGGATGGATAGCCGGTTGGTGGGGGTAGGGGGTGGGGTTGAAAGAAGAGAGAAAAGCAGGAGAGAT
This sequence comes from Maccullochella peelii, assembly GCA_002120245.1. Taxonomy (NCBI): domain Eukaryota; kingdom Metazoa; phylum Chordata; class Actinopteri; order Centrarchiformes; family Percichthyidae; genus Maccullochella; species Maccullochella peelii. The sequence goes on from LKNJ01000984.1 coordinate 144,114, forward strand.
ATCAGCGCAGCCGAGCGTCAGAGAAAGCCATCGACTGCGCCTTCCCACCCCATTAGGTCGATTCCAGCACACCCGCCACTGTGCCGACTATAGCTGAATAATAACTGCCACTCAGTCGCAACCCTACCACCCTGCTGCCCTTCCCTCAGTCCACCAGACCAGCATCGACTGGGTCCATTTGGTACCCTGTGATGCTTTCAGCCAAACTCTAATTTACAAAGAAATAAATGGTCTCCATAATAACAAGGGCCTGAATGCCCCAATCTCAATGAATCGGCCTCATCCTCCCACAACAATTCATTCCAATGCGACTTGCTAGCAGAAAGCCAAGAAGTGGACAATGTCTTCAGCTGTTGTCCCGCCTAGACGATGAATTACAAGTGCCTGATTGGCTCAGTGTGCTGTCCTACAGAGTGGTCATTCAAGCCCCAGTGGAAGAAGTGAACTCTGATGGCAAAGCTAATTTGGATATTCTCTCAACCGTGAAATATGGAAAAGAGTTGCTAAATGAGCAATTAATCCCACGGAGATACCATGTACCTGCAAAAACTTAGATGGAAGAAAGGAAAAGAACAGAGTAGAAAAGGGAGCCAATTACCATTTTAACTTTCCTTAATGTTACAAATAGTTTTGAAACATTTAGATTTACTTGATATGATAAACATTAACCTTTAAAACTGAGAAAAATCCAACAAACTGCACAAATGTTTGCATACAGGCAACACCCTCTGTCATATTTCTGAGCTTTGTTTTGCCATTTTCCCTTTGAAGGTTCCGGCTAATTGCTTGTGGATGACTTCAGCCTTTTCACTCTCTGAAGGCCTAATTGTAATGTATTGTTGTGGAGGGCCGCAGGGCTCTCCTGGAAGTCTTATTTATTTTTGCCATTCATCAGTCTGTTAAATATAGTCAATACCACTGTCAACGTAAATTACATGGCCCACTATAGAGGCGACTTTCCATGGACGATGGAGGCGAAAAGGACCTTGAGCCAGTGCCAAGAAGTGTTCTTAAGTGCGACACTGATGCTGATTCAGAGCTGAAAGAAGGCGATGAAAAAGGGATGAGATGGAAGGGGTGGCCCTTGTCTTTTTGCTTTCTTTGCGATGCGAGAGGAAAGGGTTCATCCCAGTGCCACAGACAACAAGTGCAACGGCTTAAGTGTCTGGCACTGTGACATGAAGCTGAAGAAATGGTTTTCCATCCCTCGTCTTGTGTCTCTCTTTGGGACACGGAGGGAAAAAAGAGAAGAGCTGTGTGTGTCTAGAATTCAGTTCTGTGTAGCTCTCGCAAAATATTGATTCACACTAAGAACTGAATGTCAAGGTAAATGTTTGACACTTTTCACTTGGTAATTATGTTTTGAGACAGTACGGACACAGTGCATACATACACATAATATCTACATATTAGTCGTCAACTACAGCAGGGCCAGTTTTGTCCTTGAAGTTAAGTTGGACTGGCATTAAACTATTTCAATAACAATTTGCGCAAGACTGCCTCTGTCTTCTTTATTCAAACAGAAAGGCTCTGAATAATCTCCGTCATCCCCTATGTATGTACACACACACACACACACACACACACACACACTAATAACTAGCAATCATGATAATCTATAACTGCACTCCAGCCGAGTCCCTGGACAGGCATTACAGTCATGTTGCGGGCCAATAAATAATGGCACAAATAAAGCGCCTGTCCATTCTCGCACCCAGTGCGTATGCAAAATAGGTCAATAACACTATCCTGGAGGTCATTGCCAGACCGTTTGCTCCTTTATCGACTGTACTGCAATTCCAAAGGAATTAGGCTATGTCACAATTCATCGTAGCTGCAGCCTCTGGGTCTTTGACAAAAAGGGAGCCTTCTGTGGGGATGACAAAACCTATTTGTCTTACAAGGTTGTGTATGTCTGTTTTGTTTCTGCTTCGCCTTCAGTGACCTGAATCAAAATAGAAAAGAGGCTTTCATGGGGTGTCTTTTATCTTAAGTTCTTGCCTTTTTGCCTGGTAGTGTCAGAAATTTCTCTTCCTTGATGGTGTGAGTTTTATGATTAAAGCCCCCTTTTTGTGCCACCCCGGATTAAAATACTACTTTAGATTACTGGTTACCCGGTTTGATCAAAACCTGTTATCGGTCTAATTCACTAGATTTCTGTGACTCATTCAAGAAATCAGTTACTCTCAGTTATTTTACTTGTCTCCATGGGTATATTATTCTGCCATTTATCATCACATGTCAAATATTTCAAAACTGCATCCCATCTGTTTCGCCACCTGTAAAGAGACAAAACTTTTTGGATGACTCATTCTGCTCTCAGATGCATATACAAAACCCATTCAACAAATACAAATATATTTTGGGATGCTCTTTTCCCCAGCCTTAAGTTGCAGGCCTTCCTAAGCTAACTGGTAGCATACTAGCAGCAGAATCATGGGACAGTGGTATGAATGTACTTTAGGTGTCAGCTTGCAAAGTCACCGACATCTCTCTCTCCCTGCCAACGGCTCAAACATGTGGCTTGATGCCCAGGCTCGTGTAAGAACATGTCCTTTCCTTTCGTCCTCCTCCACTCATAATTGGGAGTGATAGAGGGGTGAGTGATCCTCAAAGGCAACTGTCAGTGTCTATTTTATAGTCTTTGTCTTTTAATCTCTCAATCAGGCCAAAAGCCATTTTATGGGACCTTTCCAGTAAAAATGTATTCCACCTTTTAGCCATATTTTGGTGAAACGGTGAATGTTTGAAATATACTATGTGATAGATGGGCAGCAGAATGGTGGATTGTGGAGCAAGATAAGTTTTTATGGATGTTTGGTACTTTTTCCTGGTGCGAAAATTCAGCGTCTATATATAAGTGAAGTCCATTTATGCTTTTACGAATGTGCAAATGAGTGTCCACTCTCAGCAGCAATGTGTGGAAGTAGCATGACACTGTCATACTATCAGGAAAAGTTAAAGAAGTTGAGGTGGATAGTTAGGCATAGAAAGCACATGACCACCATGTTTATTACTCAAAAGACAGATTTGGGGTAAAGTGTCTTAAGCCCAGTTCAGACCAAAGATTCATGACAAGACGAGTTGAAACTTGCATCTACTTGCAATGCGCTGGTCTGCAACGTTCTGAAACCTGTCAGTTTACACCAATGTGGCTAGACGAGACGGTGTATCATTTCCATAGCAACAACTCTGTACGTCCATTCTATCGGCCTGCTTTTCTGGCTTTTATTGTAGCTGGATATAATTTGTAGCATCTTAAAACATGAATGAGAGTAGTGATAGTGAGTTACTTGCTGCAGTTGCATTTCTAGTATTGATGAAAGGACGAAAAAATGACAGGGTCGAGATGACCAGCTTACTTTGCTACGAGCTGATTGGCTGTTGAAACTGATGCAATACCTTTCGTTCTAAAACCAGCAGCTGGCAATTTGACAAGCTGAGTTGCAGGCGGTGCCATCAGCTATCAGGTGCCATCAGACGGGATCAACTTTTCCCTGCGATGATCTAAAACGCTTTCATCTCGTGAAACTTTGGTCTGAACTGGCCTTTAGTAAGAAATAATGTGCAAACAGGTATAATTTCAAATTCATATGTATGATTGGAATGATTAGACTTTTCAGTTTTATAGATTTAACTATCACACAAATTAGGCATTGTTTCAAAGAAAACTAAATTAGGACTTGAGGATTAACCCACCAAAGGTCGTATCAGATCAGTACGCCTTCATTAATGTCTATCAGACCTTTTTTTTACCCATGTTAAGTGTTAGCTGGTGACGCCACCACTAAACCAGTGGCAAACCCTGTTAAGAGAAGCTGACAGACACACTGGTGATGAGTGTCAACAATGTCTGGTGGGTTTTGATACTGTCACAAGACATCTCTTCCTTCCCCTTTCCACCATTCTTCTTTGTCCATCGCTGTACTCACTCCTCTCCCAGTCCCATCATGATGGCCTGAGCATGAAGGAGCCATCTGTCACTCTGTGCTCATTCTTGCTCGGGTCCTGAGAGCCCGCCACTCGCCTTTCACCCGCCTTGGCTGTCATGTCCACTGGCTGACGGGAAAAGTGACGAGCGGCGACAAATGTCCCCAGCTTGAGTCTGTCAGTAACCCCCCTTTTTCCTCTCCTCTCCTCCCTCCCTTCACTTGCATGCACACACAAACACCCATCCAAATGTATACACCCGTCTATGCTTGAAAAATCTGCTCGCTGTATCTATACAGACAGCCTTCAGAGAGCTCACGTTCAATTGATTTTCTCTATTTTGCAACAGCATTCTGACAGGGGAGAGGCTGAGCAGAAGAATAGAGGAGGGAGAAGACGGAGAGAGACATGCAGAGAGTGGTATTCCCCCATCTGACCATTATGAGCGGCATGTCAAACGAGGGCAAGAGACAGAGGCCTTGACATGGGCCAGCCCACACAGGGAGAGGCTGCAAGGGGGGGAAGCAGGGACAAGGGAAGCAGGGGAATAGATAGAAATGGGAATGTAAAACAAAAAAGGGAGGGCAGTTGCAGACAATGAGGGAGGGGAAAGATTGTGAAGGAGGGAGAAAACCACTGTAAAGAAAATGGAAAGAGGGAAGAAAGAGAAAGAGCATGTGGAATAATGAGGTAGGGCAGGTGGAGAGGAAGAGGAGGCGGGGAAAGAGCGCTCCTTACAACCTCCCATCGATCGGGCGCAGTTAAGATTGGCTACGCCGGCTTCACCTCCTCTCAGCCCTCCTTTACCCTCCGATCACGCCCACCCCTCCTCCTCCTCCTCGCCCCTCCGTCCACCCTGCTCGCAGGGGCCAAAGTGATAGACAGTGAGAATCTAGTGATAGCATTTGATTGTCAGCTGAAGTGGCAGTTATAAATTTACTCCAGGATAGCCATTTACTGTGACGGTTCAGGGGGATTAAGAGAGCGTGGCGTGGGGTGCGGAATGACGGCGCTAGAGAGAGGAAGATGAAGGTAGAGGGAGGGGTCGCCGCTCTGATCTTTGTCTCCCATCATCCTTTGTGATAAAAGTGCTTTTATGGGTGCCACCAACAGACACAGACCCCTCCCTGCACACAACATAAAACCTTCAAAACCTACAAATAGCTGCTGTCTCAATTTGGGCAATTCAGGGCTTCTAGCTGACTCAAAAAGAAAAATAGGAAGGTCTTTACACAGGAAAAAACGACCTCTGTTTCGTGTAGTTTACTGGAGCATCTGTCTTTGTTTACAATATCTTCCTGATATTTGGAGGCAGGGGGGTTCTACGGTGCAGCCATTTCACAGCGCTCCCCCCCTGTGCCAAGCCCCCCATTCCTGTTGGATAATTCCTTCAATTTGTTAAAAGCCAAAGCCTCCATAGCACGGTCGAATCGCAGGAGAGGGATGGGGTGGGGGGTGCAGGAATGCAGTTGGCATTTACAAATGCTGTGGGTGCAGTGAAATATGGGAGCCATATTTCAACATGTGTAAGGCCGCACATGCACATGCAGACACACACACACACACATATGCAGGCATGTACACCTCCCACACACATAGAGCACACAATTCAGGTGCATTTGTGTGTGTTGGGGGAGGGGGGGCTTGCATGGGTGGGTTTGTGTGCACCTTTGACACCAGCTCGACAGGCTCCTAATTGCATCCAGGGTCCACGGTGCCGCTTCCTTTCGCTGATGGTGGCGCACACACACACAAATCCGAGATCCAAACGTTGTCGAGGACATGCAGGTATTGACTTGCATTTTTTTCTACCTCAAACCTGTTAATTAATCCTGAACCTAACAATAACACTAATTGGCCTTGGATCTAAAAATAACACTCTCTACTTTGACAGATTTTTGCATCTCGCAAGGATATTTGGACCCCAGAAGACATAAAAAATGTTATGTCACACATAAATGCGCCCACACACACACACACACACACACACACACACACCCCTATACTGACATGAGCAGCAGAAGAGAAATACTACAGGCTTGTCTACCTGAAGACACAGGGGCTCTAGCTAGCAGCTAAACTAAACAAAAGAAGCTTTGTGTGTGTGTGTATGTGTGTGTGTGTGTGTGTTTGAAGGAGCCCTGTTATACCTCTTATACCCGTGTTGTTCCTGGGTTGCCTTATTTTAACTCTTTCCCCTGCTGTGTTTCCTTGTTATCACCTCATTGGCTCTTTCAGAAAATCTTATTTCAGAGCAATTTCTCCACAAGAGTTCATAAATGTCTGCATCAGACACACTCACTCTTAAAAATCGCATCACAATGCACTTTTTTTTGCATGTGCAGGGATTTCTGAAGCCATCGAAATCTGTCAATCTCTAGAGACAAGCTTAAAAAGCAGAATTACAATCTAGATGGGATCTCCAAGAGGAAACTGAAACTAGAATTTTTTGGTCATGTGGCTCCCCAAAAAGCTATGTTTGGTCTCAGTTAACATTTGTGGTCATTCTGTATGAGTTGGGGTTTATTCTTTTTATAGAAAAATAAGTATATAATAAGCATACTGTATCCTGAACTGAAGCTAGAGCCCCATTTGTGGTCTAAAAGATATTCAGAATATACATTTGCATATTCAGCAATAAGGCGGCCAGTCACTAAAACATACATGCATGTTAGTATTGTGTTGGAACATATCTCTTTTTGTCTGAAGTCAGTGTAGGCAGAATTGAAAGCCATCAAGGCATCCCTGGCATGCTCGGGAAGCTGAGGTTCCACAAAGACAGGTACAGCTACAGTATGAGATAAACAATGTCATTACTGTAGGGCACTGCATAGTGCATGAGCCGAACACACACATTCATATTCACACACCTGTATTACCCACACACTGTACAATATATTCCAAACACTGGTTTTTGTATCTGGAATTCGGCTAACCCTAAAATGGTACAAGGTACTGCTGCTCTCCAGCTGGCTATTCATTTAATAACTTGCAACCAGAAGTGCATATTGGTTTCAATATGAGGAATAATAATGACACTGTGATAATGACACCAAGCCAATAGCAAAAATAAACTGTAATTGTAGGCAATTTGAGGCCAATTGGAACTAAGACCATTTTTAAATAATTTTTAGCTGTCCGTCATGTTTATCTAATTTTGTTTCATTTGCACACAAGTGAAGCATAAACCCCCATAGACTACGGACTGTTGAGAAACTGTTGGGGACTCTGGACTTGAGTCAAATGACCTAGACTCAATTCAATTCAATTTTATTTATATAGCGCTATATCATAACAAAGTTATCTCAGGGCACTTTTTCATATTGAGTAGGTCTAGACCAGGGGTGGGCAAACTTTTTGACTCGCGGGCCACAATGGGTTCTAAAATTTGACAGAGGGGCCGGGCCAGGAA